>RJWT010001338.1:0-16380 GCA_004365215.1 Cuniculus paca | reverse complement strand
TAAAGAATAAAAGCACCATTGGATTTCAGAACCATTTCTCCATATTTACCAGGAATTTTGTATCTTATTGAGTCTTTCAGTACTACTTATGTTCTTCATTCTACATTATACACACAATATCCATCACAACAAAAATACTACCATCAACAATATAAATTCTAAGTAATATGATTTTTGGATATTATTGTTGACCATAAAATATTACATTAGGATTTTGTAGTCCACACTGCTTCATTTTAAAGCCTCTTGGAATAGTACCTATCCATGAGGTTATGTCACACTGGATATGCTGCTGGGTCCATGTGTTTGACTTTATATTTCTTATTTTCAGTCTCTTGAAATTTTATTTTCTAATCATGTTGAACCCAAGAGCTTGAGAAAAATATGAATTTGTCAATTTTTATGCTTTTTTGTGGGTGTTTCCCAAAGCCTCCTGCACCCATAGGTGGAGCTTTTGGGTGACTGAATCATGGGTGTGTGATACTCTACTGGATTCACCCACCGATGGGTTTATAGGTGGGACTGATGTTGGGAGGTGAAGCCTGATGGGAAGAGGCAGTCACTGTGGGCATGGCCTAAAGAAAAAAGTATCCCTCCTCATCCCTTGAACCCTCTCTGCTTGCCACTTTCATGCATGAGCAAACCTCCTTTGCATGTCCCCCTCTGCCATACCACCCTGCCTTGGAGCCTGCTGACTATGAACTGAAACCTCCACAGTGTGAAGTAAAATAGATCTCTCCTCCTTTAACTTGTGGGTGTTGGGTATTTTACAAAGAAACAGTAGCTAAAGTATCAGTCTACATCGTCATACCCAATAAACAAACCCCCTTTTCACACTAGAGTGACAGTTAAGAATCCAGAATGAATGATGAAAGCAGAAAGTTGCTATTTGACACCATCACAGTAGTAATTCAAGCACTGAGAATCAATGGATGTTAAAATTTTTTAGTGGGTAAAAGTGTGATGAGAAATGAGATTTGTACACTTTCAAAATACTTTTCTAAATAAAAATCTTTAATACTTAAAAAAGGGAAAACAAGTGGCTTTCCAGTGGAAACACCTGATGGATAAATCACCTTAATTACAACCACCAGCTATAATATCAATCCGTGATATTTTGTGCCACTTGATAAAAGTGTGAGGGGAAGAATACAATTTCTTCAGTAATAGTTCTGCCAAAAATACATAATCTGTGCTTATGATAAAGTATTAGTTAAATCCAACTTGAAGAAGCAAAACAACTGGGCTGGAATTTTAAAAAGATGTTAAAAATCATGAAAAGAAGAGAAAGAAAACTAAAGAATTATTCCTTGAGGAAAGAGATTAGAAAGACAAAATAGCCAAGTCCAACTCATTATACTACATTGAATTCTTTTGTCCTTTTCGTAAAAGTCATTCTGACAGGTTATAAGGAAATATTTCATTGTGCATTTAGTTTGCATTTTTCTAATGATTAATAGTGTTGAGAATTTTTTTGATGTACCTGCCAACCATCTGTATATCTTTTCTTGATAAATGTCTGGTCAGGTTTTTCATCCATTTTTTAATCAGGTTGTTTATGTTCTTAGTACTGTGTTGGAGTTTCTCATGTACTTTGAATATTAACTCTTTATGAGATGTCTGAGCAGCCCACATTTCTGATATTTCTAGAAAATTAACTTCAAATAGGAAATAAGCTTTCATGGCAAAAAATATATTAACAAATATGAAAAACATCTTTTCTTAGTATTCATAAAACACAATAAAGAGAAATTAAACCAATGTTACAAAAATCCTGAGAGCATTAAATCAACGAAAATGAAATTGAGTTACATATTATTTGGGAATTTAAAAATAAGAAGAATTAAGATTTTTCCATGTACTGACTCAGTGACTTGATGCAATTCTGGAATTATATTTTAAAAGCAAAATTAAAATATTTCCAGGTACTGAGACTTTCCAAACCATCATTTCCAAGTGAACATAATTTAAAACAGCAGTGTTCCCCATTGGGTCAGTTAAACCATACTCCTTCCCTACAAGATCAATAGCATCAGTTTTAATCTGTTCATTAACCTGACTTCAAGGATTTTACTTTATAAGACTCTTTCCTCTGAACTTGTATTCTGTTGTTTATCTCTTTGTAAAATCCTAAGGATTTCGTGCCAAAACTTGAAAAACAATTGTTTTCTGTTTAGAATTTTAAGTTGGTTAATATTTTAGGTTAAGATAATTATAAAAGTTATCCATGGTCCTTGAGATTTACCTGTATATATTCATTGGTATTTAGAATCCTTATTTTCTACTCCCTTAATAAGGAATTTTTCTCACTTATTCATTATACAAGTCCCTATTCATTTATATTTACTCTATTTTAATTCCTTCCCTAATATAACTATAATTTAATTACAGTTTAATAGAGTGCTACAAAAAATCAGAGACATCAAAGAAAATAACAAAATAATCTAATAACTTATATTGCAAGAAATTCCCAGACTGCTTGAGAGATTTACTGCATTGGCTTATGCTTCCTTAACTAAGACCTCTGAGTAAACTAAACTAATTTTATTTCATTTTCATTTTAATAAATTTGTGATAGAGTTTCCCAATTTAGAAATTTGTTGAGTTAACTCCACTTTCAGAATATTACACTAAAAACGCTGGAATATTTAAGAGTGGAAGTACTTTTTTTTTAAATTAGGGATTAATTTCCAAGATTCAATACCAGAATAAAATTGTTTAGTTTTGAGAACACATATAACAAGACTTGAATTCAAGTTCCTCTGGTCTGCAACTGTCTCAACAGCCTTAAGGGTCACAGTATCTTGGAGGACTTATTAGCCTTTAAAAGATGATGAATAAAATAATATTTATATTTGTATAGAATTATCATGGAAAGAGCATTTGTCCAATCTCAGTTCTTAAGGTTTTAGCTTGTAAAGAAGATTTTTCTAAATCACAGAAGAGCAGAAAATTTCTTTAAAGTCACTGATAGATCAATGGACAAGTACACCACTCTGTATGACTCCTACAGTGTAAATTGGAGTTGCCTATCTCATATTTATCCCACTAAGAATAATCCTAGAGTACATGAAAAAGTGTAAGGATGTAGGTATTTACCCACTATATTCAGGTCCTATCCAAAATACTATAATCATGAAAAAACAATGCTACTTTTTGGGGATCAAATGAGCCATCCTTACATAAAGTTCAAATCTTAGAGTGTTGACTGAACTGAAGTGCCACATTTTCAAGAAAAATATCTCCCTTTAGATGGGAAGAACATCTAGTAGGGTACTAGTAGAAAAGGTAGCTGAGTAAAACCAGCACCACCAATACAAGAGGAGAGTACAATGGATTGGGCCATGTATCTGCAAGAAGTACATGCCCGACTTCTCCATGTTGAGTAAATGTCCAAAGAGGAGGAAAGTCAAAACACAGCAACAGAGATAATAAGACTGAAGCTAAATTCCAAAGACAAGAGTTAACAGAAACTTCTTTTAAAATAGTGGAAGTAATCTTTTACTCAAATGAAATATTTTATTACATATAATATCAATATACCAACTTCATGGAAGTAATAAATGAGGTCCTCAGAACATCTAAGTGTTCCCTTGTTTGGAAATGGTTTTTTGTTTGTGAACCTGAGGTACTTGGGTGTGATTGAAATTTAAGGGAGACAGAAAACTACAATCATTTGTCACTTACTCAAATTTCTTTGTAAACCGTAGTGTTGAAATAATATCATTTATATAGGCAGTATCTCTCATTACCTTGAGTTGCAAATTTGTGGTGAAGAAAACGTTAAACTCACGTAAACTCAGAAGTATCTTGCAATAATACATTAAATATTATTGGGACTGTGCAGCCCTCTTCAATTCTATAGTTTCTTTGAATGAGATCATGGTGCCTTTTTTGAAATCTGCAAACTATTTAATGCTGTAGACATTGTTCCTATCTCTCTCTCTTTCTCTCTGTCTCTATATATATATGTAAGCATTATTTTTATCTTTTAAACTTTATAAAATTTGTTTTGCTTAGCTTATTTAGTAAACACAATCCTTTTTGCTTTTTAAGAGCTTTGAAGACATTAGTATGTTTAATCATTTTAACAATAGTATAAGATAGAAACTATTGTTACTCATTTTTTTCAATGAGATAGAAAAAGATCAAGTTAACTTTCGCATTGTTGCACTTTAGTAGATGGGAAAACCCTCTGATACTGGAGTTCATGGTCTTAATTATAAATTTATGCTGTAAAAATTATCTCCACATTATCTATGAAGAAAATGTGGGCCAAGATAGTTAATTAATAAGTGATTAATTATCCAATATTGTCATAATAATTACCAAAGAGCAAGAAGTCAATGGATCTTTGAAAGAATTGACCTTCCAAGTATCCTTGTAGATTTCTCAAGGTAGTCTTGGTGATTCCAGAGATTTTCCAGATACTTTAGTGGGTTAGAGAGATCAAATCTATTTATTTTTAATGTTCAAACATTGCTTGCCATTTTCAGTCACCTAATAAAAGTATAGAGTTGAAATTTCCAGTCTACATGATATTGCAACAAATTGAATGCAAAAGAAGATGTAAGAATACAACTCTTATTAAACCATACGTTGGGATATTTACGAAAATATGCAATAAAATGACAATCCTTTAATGAGTTTTTTGTTTCATTTTTGTTTTAAGAAACAGAATTTTTCTACAAAAAATTATTTATGTTAACATCTAGTAGGTTTATTATTTCTAAATTATACATTCCTTTCAAGTGTACATGCAACATTGGCCAGATTAGGAAAATATGTTAGAAAACAAACAAGTCATAGGAAATTTAAGAATTCTAAAATAACATTAGATATCTTTCTGATGAGAAGTTCATAACAGGAAGACTTTTGGAAAGTTCACAAATACATGTAAATTAAATAATATAGTCCTGAACTCTAAACAGTCAATAAAGAAATTAGAAGGGAAGGGAAATTTTAAAATATTTTGACGTTAGGAAGAGGAAAATACAAGTTAAAACTTATGAGATATATCAAAACACTACTAAGAGAAAAGCCCCTAGCATAAATACCTACATAAAAAAGAACAAATAATTCACATAAAAATCATTACACCTTGCATTAGTGAGCTTTTCTATTTCTGCACACTATAAATAACACCCACAACTTAAAGGAGGAAAGGCTTACTTTGGATAAAATTTTAAAGGGATTCAGTCCATGATTAACTGACTCAAAAGCAGGAACGTTGTGGTGGAAGGTTGGGGTGGAGCAAAACTACATGGTTCATGGCAGCTGAATAGTGGAGCAGGGAAACAGCACCAGCGAGGAAGGAGCAAAAGACTAGACGTAATGCCCAAGGTGACACACACCTCCACAACCCATCCAGAAACACCCAGAGACATACTCTATCAAACTTCTGGGTGGCTCACAGTCCAATCAAAGCGACACAATCAACACAACCATCACATACCTCAAAGAACTAGAAAAATTAACAAATTAAATCTAAAGTTAGTCAATGAAAACACAACCAAAAACAATAAAACTAATGTTTTTAAAAAAAGAATATAAAACTTGGCAACTCTCACCTAGATTAACTAGAAAAAAAGAGTCAAAAAATGAGCTCAGAAAGGAAACAAGAAACATTATAACATACCACAGAAGCACAAACTTCTATAAACAATTATATTACACCAAATTGGATAGTAAGAGATGAATAAATCCCTAGACACATTCAGTGTATTAAAATGAACCATGAGGGAATAGAAAACCCAAATAGGCCAAAAACAATTGAAGAGATTGAATAAGTAATAAAAAGTGTCCCATCAAAGGAAAGCTCAGGACCATATGCTTCACTTCTAGATTCCACCAAAATTTAAAGAACTAATGACAATTCTCAAATTTTTCCCAAAAAATAGAAGCAGAGGAAATACTATTAAATTTTATTCCTGATGCCAACTCTACCAAAAAAGCTAAAAAAAGACAACACAAGAAAAGAAAATTACAGGCTGATATCCCTGATGAATATGAATGCAAAAGTTTTTAATAAAACATTAACAAACTGAACTTAACAGCACATTAAAAGATTTATTCACCATGGTCAAGTGAGATCTAGTCCTAGTATTCAAGGATCATTCAATATATGTAAGTCGATAAATGTGATATTCCCATTACGGATGATGGATAAAATACATGATCTCTACAGATGCAGAAAAGGTGATTTTAGTAGTCACTTTCCCATCCCTGGGAGAAAATACCAGATATGCACAATTTAAAGATGAAGAGATTTATTTCTTTGGACGAGAATACATCCTTTCAGGTCATGCCACTTCCAAAGGAGTTCTCTGTAACCCACTTTCAAATGAGCTCTACCTCCTCACAGCACATTTAGCTATAGAACTTCTCAATGGGATAAATCTACTCTTGAGTACAGTGCCCTCCATAATCCAGTCACCTTCCAAACGCAGCACTGTGGGAAGAACATTTGAGGTCTGAACCATAATCTTCTACCCCTGGTCCCAAAAGACTGGTATTCGTCCTGTTAAACAAAATTGCACATTTAGTCCATCTCTAAAAGTCACCAAAGTCTTAAAAGTTCCAACATTTCTGAAAAGTCCAATTCCAAAGTATTCTCTGATATGTATAGTAAACTTTTAGCTGTAGACCCCTATAAAAATAAAAAAGAAAGGTAAATACTTCCACTATATAATGTTATAGGGAAAAAAAATTCTCATTCCAGGGGAAAAAGGGAAAAAGAGAGCAATAAAGAGGAATGTGGCCAAAGCAAAATGGAAACCCAGAAGGGCAAACACTAAATATTATAGCTCTATGTGTGGCAACCATAGCAGGTTGTGGTGAGATGTAAGTTCCAAAACACTTTATGATCTCTTTGTTGGGCTGGCTGCACTGCCTGCTAACATCTCCAGTTTCCTGGAGTTTCCTCTGTAACTTTGGCTTCACTCTTACAGTTTCGTGCACTGCTCTTTCTGAGGCAGATGGCCTTATCTCTTGGGCCTTCCTTTGGAATCTGAATGGAAGCCTCCATGATGTTCAACTCTTACATTCTACACGCCTAAAAATCCAGCACCATGTATATGATGTCAAAGTCCACTGCCAGTTAAAGCAGTAACCTCGCCCCTCTGGACAACAGCTATAGCACCTGCTGAGTGCCTAGATGGCTGAGTACAGTGAAATGATAGTGTCCTCCTTGGACACCAATTTCCTAGGAGGCCCTTCTGGAGAAGGCATTCCAGGGACTCTCTTCTCAAATGATATCATCATATATTTACATCCTTGAGCATGTAAAGTTTGGGCTATGACAAACTGCTGAGTTTCCTTCAAGCCATTTTTCCTATTTATGCAAAATACTTGGCTTCTCTTTAATGCTAAGCTTTTCCTTAATCCCAAATTTGCAGGTAATTCCTTTCCTACAATGGTTTTAATTTCTTAACCCTTCTCTTTTCTCCTGATTCTTTTTTTTTTTTTTTTTTTTGCAGCACCAGGGATTGAACTCACCACTTTGCACTTGCCAGGCAGGCACTTAGGCCACTGAGCTAGATCCCCGCTTCTCCTGATTCTTACTGTACATCTGGCTAAAAGCAAGCAATAGTACTTATACCACAGCCTGAACATCAGTCTGCCTTTAAATTCCTTCCACCATGTTAATTGTTCCACTGTTCTTAATCTCAATCTCTTGCAAAATCTCAGGTTACAAAAAAATGTAGACGAATGTCTGCCAGAATGTAATGCATACTAACTCTAGTCCAACTCCCAGTGGAGTCTCTATTCCCAAGTGAAATCTCCTGAATCTGACTTTTCCTGTCCATACTCCTGCAGATATTTTTATCTTTTAAATTCCAACCAGAATCACCCATTAATCTCTGTTTACAGCAATCTAGTGCTTCTCTAACCTGTTTCTCTAATTCTTTCCAAATTCCTCCTGTAGACAAGTTCCAAAGACTTCGGATCCACATGTAAAATACAGTCACACCAACACCTCCAGTCTCAATACCAGTTTTCTGTATTACTCTGATTTCCTATCATTGAGACATAATACCCGTGGCTTGCAGTTTTCAGAATTTAGTCAGTGGTTGCTTGGCTCCAAGGCAGTAATGACATCACCAAAAGGCATAGAAGAGGAAAGCTACTCACTTCATTAAGGAGAGAGAAAAGAGAAAGACTGAGGAAAGAATACACCCTTCCAGTTCATATCTACAATCAGGCCCCACATTGTACAGCACACTTAGCCAATGAACTTCTCAATAGGTGAATCCATTAATGAGTATATCACACTCATAATCCAATAACCTTCCAAACACATGAGACTTTTGGGTAAACATTTTAGATCTGAACTGTAATGACATTTAACAAAATTCAACAGCCTTTAATGATGAAAACATGAACAGATTAGGTGTGTGAAAAATATATCTCAACATGCTTTTTTTATTTTGTATTTTTTAAAAATGTAACATATATATACACACGAAAAGTATACATCAGAAAAAGAAAAGCTTGTATAAATATTTTAATACTAAATTAATTGAGTTATCATGAGATTAATACAAGTTATCTTTGCCTTCTGAAATTACAAGAGGGACTTAAAGTAGAGATCATTAGCTAACTGACTGATTAGTATGGTGAACTGCTGAAGTATATATTTTTTGGTGGAATATATATATATATATATATATATATATATATATAATTTTAATTTGGTCTTTAAAAAAAAGGAAATTCTGCAAGAAGTGACCACATGGTGACCTTGATGACATTATCTTATAGGAAATCAGTCACAGGAAGACAAATATGGTATGATTTCTTTTGCATAAGCTATCTAAAAGTGTCAAATTTGTGTACTCAAATAGTGAAATGGCAGTTGCCAGGGACTGGAGGAAAGAAAAAATGGACAACTGATGATCAATTGGCAAGACCAATAATATCAACAAGAATAAAAACAAGGAAAAAGGATTTAGAATAGAAGGGAGGGAAGCAGGAAGGAAGAGGAAAGGTATTTTAAAAAAAAAAGAAGAAGAAGAACCAAGCTGGGTTATGTACATGTACTCACTTCCCAAGATCATTGTAACATGCATGTATGAAAGCATTCACCAATAAAAAATTTTCAATTGAGCAGGATGAAAGAGTTAGAGGGCCACGGTTCTAGCTCAGTGACCTAAGCGCCTGCCTGGCAAGTGCAAAGTCATGAGTTCAATCCCCAGTGCTGAAAAAAAAAAAAAAAGAGTTAGAGACCTCCTATATAACATTTTATTTACAATAAACAATAGTATATTATACACCTAAGAGGCTAGATTGTATGTTAAATGTTCTTATTTCCATAATGTTTTTAAAAAGCAACAGCTTTTTCAAATACAGCTTTCCATATATGGAAAGGTAGATTACATTTGTGTTGTCCTGACAGTCTAAATTGTTTCTGGTTATACATTTTTGGGACTTTCTCACATTAAGAACTCAATTTAGCTTTGTGAAAGTGAGTTGCTGAATATGTTCCTAGAGCTGGATATGCTCCCTTAGATTGTGCCATGCAGATAATGCCTTTCTGATTATATACCATAAACAACATCTGTTTTAAAATTAGTGATATTGTTTAAAATAAGCAAGATTTTTAATTTTCAAAGACATGTAATTCTCATATCATTTAGGAGGTGAACTACTTGTGAGTGTGCTTTTCCCCCAATATTCAATTATTTTCTGAAGATTGTGCCAAATGTGAATCTTGATAAAACAGGCAATATTTCTTCAACAATGTTTTCAGCTTCTAATTGTGTTACTTGGATTTTAATTGTACTTTATGTTTTCTGAACTAGAATTGTTTTCAATAAATGCAACAGTTTTCACAGTTTGATGTCTTACAAAATGCAGATACCTATATTGCAATCATAAAAAAGTCTTCCATGTTAGTTTTGTTATTATGATACTCCACCATCATTTTGTTTTGTTTTTATGTGAGTGGGCTAAAAGGAAATAACTTTCATTTGACCGATTTATATAATTCATAAGTGACTGCATATCTCCTAAAAAAATGACTGGATGTGTTTTTAAATTCTACAACTAAATTTAGCCAAAGCATGTTGCTTTCTGAATACTTTCAAAATCGAACACTGTGCTTTTGATTGCTGCTTTTGGTGTCTCGTTAAGACTCTTAAAGGTCAAAGAACAGGGATTGGAGCAAAATACATTCAGTTGCAATACACGCAACACAATCAAAATATAGAAATCAACCACATCTTTCATGTGTGTATACCTGGATATTAATTCAACTTAGAGTTCTCCCTTAGTAGGTAACTGACTTGTTTGAATATTTACATTTGTTTTGCATATGTCTACAGTGTTGCTACCACTGGTGAAATATTTTACATAACCAACTATTTGCTTTATAAACTAATTTCTCAACTGAAGGTGATATCAGATTCAGATTTTTTTTCCCCACAAAATGAAATCTCTATCCTCATAGATTTCTGCTTTCTTAAGAACTAAGCATTCTTCATAGGCCTCTGATCTAGCATACACTTTTTAAAATTTCACAAATACGGAGAGAATCCAATAATTTTTGCCCTTGGTAAGTCACCCAGTGATGAGTGACATCAGATTTTGACAAAGAATACACTGAGAGTACAAACTGATTTAAAACTCAGTTTTCCCAGAAGAATCTGAGCTGACTGGAAATTCAATTTGCTCAGTTACATTCCAGTAACTTGCTTCTGCTAGTAATAAAGATTTTATTTTCATGTGTTTTTGATGATATCCTCCAGGTGAGTCAGTGGGTACTTTGCTCTAATTCAAGCTCACTATATGCTGTTCATGCTTTTTTTACATACCATATTTAACTTGTATTTCCTTTGAGCCTCGATTATCTGAAAAATGTTACAATAAAGTAACTTCTGAATGTAACTTTGTTTCCATAGTTGATGACTACAGCAGGTAGCATTATTATATGTATTAGGATCTATCATATTATAGACCCTGCTCTACATGCTAAGAATTTGGTAGTGGAGCAAGGTGCTAAAAAGTTATTAGTGAATTGCGCAGGTAAAAATGTCTACCTTAAACCTCTACCAAAAATTCCAAATTCTTTTCACCAATCTAATCATTGCAAAATTGCATAACTTTTTGAAGAAATCACTGTCAATTATTTTCAATCTCAGATGTGACTCACAAATCAGGTAAAACCTAATCCAGTTCTATTTAAGATTTTCTGAAAATGTGTTACGGATCAGTTGCTTCAGAAACACCTTTGAGCACTTACTGAAGGTTCTAAGTTCCGCTTCATTATTCCTGAGTCTGAGTATCAGTTTGAGGGTCCAGACTCTATTTTACACTACTTTACCAAGTGCTGAAGTATAGGAATCATTTCCTAAGTTAAACAAAGATCTGAAAGAAGCAAATCTTAAATTGAAAGCTATCACAACCATTTAGACAAAAAGAACAGACTTAGAGTTTAGAATTAACAGAAAAAAAGATTTTAATATCTTTTTTAGGATAAAATAGAAATACTTATAAAAATTAATGAAAATGCCAAAACAAAAATTTGATCACGAGCTTATACACACTTACACATACATATGTACATGCATATATAATAGGTATATGTGTATATCTTCATCTGCACAAGCATTGGAGGCACAATATACAGTGAATATGAGGGTCACAAATTTAAGATGTTTCACAAGTCCCAGTTTAGACTTTTTTCCACCTATGACTCACTGGTACTGTTTTCATTTTGCAGATAATAAACACTAAAGCACACAAAGAGTAAATGACTTTCCCATGCAAACATATGCAGTAGATACTAGCACCAGCATTACAAATAATGACATATATCTCCATAGTCTGTGATCTTACCTACTCTATCTGTAACAAGGAATTATCTCAGTCCTCGGACGTGTCTAAGAAAGATTTGTATGGCCATGAAAACAATTTAGCCCAATTTAATATTAAGTATTTATGATGCATTAGTTCACTGATTTAAATTAGCTGGAAAATAGGAAAGTAGAATATACAGATCTATTTGAGGTGTCCACCAAAGCAATTCAGAACTGTGTTCCAACTGGTTCAAAACAAGAGTTAAAGTCTAAAGTGCTCATAAAGCTAACATAGATCCATAGACCCTCCTAATGATTTGTTTTGGTACACAACTTTCTTAAGACTCATGTATAGCAAACCAACATTCAAATTGTATTCTGTGAGGCAGTATCTTTCTGTAGATATTTGCAATTTTTTTATTTTCAACTTTTTTTCTTTTTATTTTATTGGTACATTTTAGATCTACATAGTGATAGCATTCATCACAGAGAATTTGTGCCTGTACACAGTATATCTTACTTCTCTTTTTTTTTTTTGAGACAGAGTCTTGCTATTATCTTATTCTTTTCCTGTTCCCTTCCCCCCCTTTAGCTCTTCTTTCACTCTTTATTTACCAAAGCTTTGTTTCCATTTTTTCCTTCTATTCATTTTCTTCTTCTCCCCTCTTTCCTCCCCCCATTTACCTTGACCATCTTTTGAACTCATTATGAAGAAAAAATTAAAGGTATAGAATGTTGCATACTAAAACTTATCCTTAAGGACCATGTTAGAAAAGAAAAAAACCACAATTAAAATTAGAAAATCTCTTTAAAGACCCTACGTTTCCATACAATTTTTAATTCACTTATTCATTGACAAATGCCAGGGTGTGTTAAGCTCACCCTGCTTTCATTTGCAATATTCTAAAGCATGCTGCTCCCCAGTTCTGTAGCTTACCTAATCATGTAATGCTCAGTAAGTGCTGACACTTATTTAAAATTTTTCTTTATCATTATGCTCTGACTAATTTCTTGGGCTGCTTGCTCTTCTCTTGAAGCATAAAAATATTAAATGATGTGAAAGGGTGGAAAGGTTATTTTCTGAATAAATAGCGCCAGAATTTTTCTCTGAGAGATTATTTCTGGTTAAGGAAATGATTTCATGTATGCTTGGGGGGGGGATCATAAAACCATGAGAAGGGGTGTCATCAAGGGAGAAAAGAAAAAAATTGAACCAAAATTGGAGATAGAGGAGAGCAAAGACGAAAGAGAAGTAGCGAAACACAGCATGGGTGAAAGTCTCGGACCCTGAGGAAACAGTCTGAGTAGATGTCTGACACTCAATCTTCCTGTTCAGAAACACCTGCCACACATACAAAGGCCTCATCTCAGTGGTTTCCTTAGACACTGTGAAAGCCATGGAGGTCTATGCTGAGATTAGAATGCAGCAGAGAGTCTGAAGGACCAACTGGGCATCAGAAGTTGAGAGGAAGATGGAGGGTTAGGAAGAACTGAGAAATTGAGCCAGAGAAAGTGGAGGTAAATGTCTTGGAATTTGCAGAAATTTAAAAGACATTACACTTTCTCATGAATGAAGAATGAGGGGTCAAGCTAATGTTACACAGATCTTGATGGTTAGACTGACCCAAGGGGATATTTAGCCTTACACTCACTTACCATTTTATGTGATTATGTCTTGTACTTTCAAGTAGGTTTTGAATTTCTAGTTAGCAAGGCATTCTTGTCTTTTTAATTATTAATTATGTTCTGATGGTATATTTTTCACATTGCAGGGTGTCACATATTCTCTGAATTTTCTTTTGTGTTAGAATGAAAAGTGCAGTACATTGTTAATGAAAGTGTCCTAGTTTTATGGGATTTAAGTTATTCTCTTGCGAATCTTTTGTCTTCCGGGCTGTCAAATTCTTACAGCAACTGCTTCCTGAAAATCATTTTGACTACATCTCTGTTTCTAGAATATCTGAATTATTTGGCTTTTATCATTTCTATGGAATGAAAGGACTACTCTTTAAAAATAACATCTATAGACTATTTTCCTATATAATACAATTAGTTTAATTTTCTAAAGTTAGGTTAATTTCCCAACATGTACTTCAGATTTTATGTGTGTTCTAGAGTTTTGGACTGCTTTAACTTTGTGAGTTAAAGTCTGCAGTTAAACTAATTATACTTCTAATACTGGAAGTGCATTTATTTTCTTATGAGGATTCTAAATATTTAAATTAATTGTACTTGACATCTACAATTTTGTTGGGAGATGCATCTAAAAATACTACATGGCACTACTTAAGGATAAAGAAACACAAGCATAAATAAAAGGGTAAAGCATAAAAGGGCACTTTTTCTTTGGAATTTTGTTCATGACTTTAATAAGAATTTATGTTCGAGAAATTCCTTTTAAATTTCTTTTCATCTGCAAGACAGCTATTTTGTTGCTCTCACATATATAAGTTTCAAAGCTTACAACAAAGATGTGACCTAAATTATATACAAACATATCTGTGAGAATATATTTATATGTGTATAATCAGCCATCTTGCAAAGGAGGTTATATTTCCTTTCTGTGCATAAATGTGGTAAGCAGGTTTTAATATGTGTTATGGTTGATAAATTGTGTCAACTTGAGAAGTTTAGAAGTTTAACTGACAGACTCAGCAGGGAGCCAAGGTTCTTACTTTGTAAATTTCCTCATCCTGTGCAAAGGAGGGCAAGGACATTTTGTGAGTTTTACACTCACCCTGGGTGGGGGGTTGCCCTATATACAATATAAGGGTAGAGAAGAGGCTTACATTTACTCTCTTTTGCTCTGGCTGCTGCCTTGAAGTGCTGCCCCAGTGCACGCCACCCTGCCTTGGAGCCAGCTGACTATGGACTGAAACCTCCACAAACAGTGAGCTAAATAAACCTTTCCTGGCTTCACTTTGGTGTCAGGTGTTTGTCTCAGCAACAAAGAAAAAGTAACCAAGATAATATGGCAATGATGATCCACAATTTCGACTTGTAAGAGTGGCCTGGACTAGAAATTTTAGTTCTGAAGAACAAAATATGACAAGAGTGATTGCTATCACCATGTTGTTTGTGTTTCCTTTCTTTTTCACTGCCTACTCTGAGGGTAGCCAGCACCCATGCAGTGAGCTGCCCTATGAAGCGGTCCTAGCAGCAAGGAACTGGTAAAGTATTTGTTTTCAGTAGGCAGTAAGGTCTGCCAATACTGTGTAAGTGGCTTGGAGGTCAACCTGTCCCTGTGAAGCCTTGATATTACTGCATTCTGACCCATCCTTTGATTTTAGCCTGTGAGTCATTCTGAAACCAATGCACAGAAAATAGGTAACAAATTCTCATGCTTAAAAATGCTAAATTTGGGTGGTAATAGGAAACAAGTATAAAGAGGAAACTGAATCCTTGGATGGTTATATGATTTGTACAGGCATCACATATAAGAACTGAAAACAGCTTTCCTGACCACTCTGTTGGTGAAAGGCTCTCTGAGAAGCTAATATTGAGAAGATACCCGAATGAGTTGAGCCATGATAACTTCTGAGGAATAAGGGCCCAGGCAGAATGACAGGGCAAGGCCGAATGTTCTGTGATGCAAACAAGGGGAAAGCATGAAAGCCATCATGGATAGAGCAGAAGAGCTAAAGGAAGATGCAGAAGATATCAAATGAGATAGTTGGAGGATAAATCTTGTGGAGGCTCTTAGGATAAGGACTCTGGATCTTGTTCTAACTCAAGTGAGAAAAGTTAGGGTGCTTTAAAACAGGAAGATGACATGTTGTGATGCATGTTTTAAGGAGATATTTTTGGCTGGTCATTGGAAAATAGAACAAAAAACAGTAAAACTACTAAAGATCTATTAAAGGGTTCACAAGACTGTTTAATTTGTTTAAGATCAGAGCTGCCTAGATAGAAGTCTTTTTTTTAAGGACAGTTGGCTAAAATTATTCCCCATGTAAATTACTATCGCATGGGTTGTGTTTTCACTCTGTTGGAGCTTTCTTTTGAGGTGCAAAAACTTAATAAGATGAGATCCCAGTTGTTGATTCTGTGAAGTACTTCTCATGCAGTTTGGTTTTTGTTCGTGAACTATCTATCTACACCTATGTCTTCAAGATTTCTACCTGCTTTCTCTTCCAGTAGATTCAGAATTTCTGTTTTAATATTTAAATCTTTTATCCATTTTGACCTTAGTTTAGTGTATGGTGATAGACAAGGGTCTAGTTTTAAAATATATAAAGAACTGAAAAAACTCAGATTCCTCAAATTCAAAAACCCAATCAAAAATAGACATCAGAGATGAATGCACACTTCTCAGATGAACAAATACAAATGGCAAATAAATATATGAAAAAAAGTTCAACATCATTGGTCATTCAAGAAATGCAAATTAAAACAACACTGAGATTCCATCTCACTCCAGAAAGAATGGCTATCATCAAGAAATCAGCCAATAACAAATGCTAGTGGGACTGTGGAGAAAAAGGAACTCTTCTCCACTGTTGATAGGAGGGTAGCCTGGTACAATCATTGTGGAAATCAGTGTGGAGATTTCTCAAAAAATTAGTATTAGAAGTCTCATTCA
>RJWT010001337.1:0-49281 GCA_004365215.1 Cuniculus paca | reverse complement strand
CACTTGCCAGGCAGGCGCTTAGGCCACTGAGCTAAATCCCTGGCCCTGATATGGCATTTCTATACAATGGGAAGCTACTCAGCCCTAAAGAAAGATTACCTTGAGACTCTTGTAGGTAAATGTATACAACTTGAGAGCATGCTTATGGGTGAAAAGGTTCAGAGTCATATGGGTGAACATTGTGTTATCTCCTTAGTATAAGAAACTGGGGAAATTAGTGGGATCCAAAATACAAAATAGAAGTTGTGAAGGTGAAAGGGGAGGAGATGTCTCCAGGGGAAAGGCAATGGCCATTGTTAATCTATAATTCTGTTTTGAAGCCCTGTATTGTTCTCATGGTTCTGTTTAGCTTGGTTTTATTGGTTAGTTATGTGTGATTTTATTGTATTTGATGGCATGGACAGCTATTGCAAAAATAACAAAATGGATTATAGCAGTCATTATTGATTTCCTATTATCTTGTTCCAAAGTCTTTATTGCTTTACTTGTTTTCTTTTGGTTGATTTCATTCTCTTTTGCTTGGTTTGATTTTGTTATGTGTGATGGTCTAAGCAGCTACTTTGAAGATAAGATGCATCAAGATAGCCTCTGTTGTATTCCTGCAGTCTTGTTTGAAGTCCTGTATTGCTTTCATTGTTTCCTTTTGATTGGTTTTAGTCTATTCTGTTTTATTTGATTGTATTATACCTGAAGGCATGAGCAGTTATTTTGAAGATGACAAGAGGCATTATGGTAGCCATTATTGATTTCCTTTAATCTTGTTATGAGGTCTTGTATCATGTTCATTATTTTGTTTTGATTGACTATTCTATTTTGTTTTGTTTGTTTTTATTATGTCTGATGATATAAACAGCTACTTTGAAGATAACAAGATACATTATGGTAGCCTCAGTGGTATTTCAACTGCCTTGTTTTGAAGTCTTGTATTGCTTTCATTGTTTTGTATTGATTGGTTTTATTCTGTTCTGTTGTGTTTGATTTTATTATTCCTGATGGTATGGGAAGTTATTTTGAAAATAGCAAGGGGCAACATGGTAATCATTGTTGGTTTATTTTTGTTTTGTTTTGAAGTTTTGTATCACATTCTTTGTTTTGTTTTGATTGAATGTTTTGTTTTATTTTGTATTTGTTTTATTCTCTTCAAAATAAAAAAAAAAAGAAACTATGATAGTTGGAAGGTCCCATAATGGCTTTTACTCATGTTTTATATCCTGTTTTTGATCCACTACTTACTTAAACAACATTATCAATCAAGAAAAAATGATTACTTTTCACATGCCAATATATTGTTATAAATTATGTGAGAAAGTCATTTATTCAAAGAGTGTTTAGGGATTGATATATTATTATTTCAAAAATAGGCATTAATTCTGAAAAATGGAGTCTAACTGCTTGTCAAGATGATAAAAATAGGCCATTAAAATTTACTCTTGATAAAAAAAATCTCACCATCCATGAGGCTGAGGCAAGAAGATTCTATATGTTCAAGGTCAACCTGTGCTTGTGCTACATACTGAGTTCCAGGCTAGCCTCAATTAGATTATGGGAAAGACAACAAAGTAGTATTAATACTGTCAATGCAACACCATGATGATAAGATTTATAGTGAATCCAGGCATGGTGTACACACCTGTAATCCCAGTACTCAGGAGACCAAGGCAGGAGGATCCCGTGAGCTCAAAGTCAGCTTAACTAGGTAGTGGGTTCAAGTCTAACCTGGATGACGCTATCTCAAAAAAATTAATAATGAATGCTTAACACAAATGAAGCAATATACTAACCCATTTTACAACGAAGCAAAAGGTGGGTGGATATTGTTGACGAGTTATGCTGAAATGATGCTGTCACTCAAAACACAAAGCGTTAGTCAATTGTGCTTTATTCAATCTTAAACATGTCAGGCAGAGTTTCATAGTTTACCAAAAAAACAAACAAACATAAAAAGCCCACAAAATATCATGGAGAAATTTTCTTATAGAATCGGGACTGGCACTGATAAATGATCAATCACAAAATTAAAACCTTTTGTGCTACAGATAATACCATGAGGAAAACCTGAGAACAATTTCAGAGTGGAAGAAAATGTTCTTGTAAATACATATACTGATAATGAACTTGTACACAAAATATATAAAGGACTCTCATAACTCAATTATTCAAGGACAGGCCCAAGAGAAATCCACAAATAGTTTCAATAGATATTTTTAAAAGAACGTACATGAGAAGACAACGTGTTAATGAAAAGGCCCTAAATACTGTTAGTTATTGGTGAGATGATAATCGCAAGCATGATGAGATACACATCTCCTGGGAGGATACAAGGAAAAAAGACTCAGAATAACAAATGTTGGAAAGCACGTAGAGATATTAGAACCCTCATTCACTTCTAGTTCTTATGTAAAATGAGGTAGCCACTTCGTACAACATGATGAATATTTCTCAAAATGTTAATATGTTTCAGAATGTCTTTGTGAGAGATATGCATATGATTAATAGGTAGATAAAGGCATATGTATTCATGCACATATTGCAGAAGACAAATAAATATGCATAGAAAAACTTATCCTAAATATGTACCTCAATTTTATTCATAATAAATAGGTAAAAAATAAAAACAACTTGAATGTTCATATGCTGAAGAATTAATACAGGAAATACAGTGTAAGCGTCCAATGGGACATTTTTGAACACTAAAATGAAAGCAATTATTGATATTTATTACAACATGTGTAAACCCTAAAGGCATAAAGTGAAAGATGTCAGCCATACAAAACTGTATATAGTGTAATTCCATTTATATATCAAATATCCAAAACAAATACTAATTACTGTTATTAATTGTTGGTTATTTACCAATTGTTAATATTTTATTAGTTATTTATTAACTACGGGTTACAGAACTAGAATTTCTTTTAGGGCAGGCAGCAATACTCTAAAATTAAATTGTGGTGATAATTGTGTAACCCTGAGAATATACTGAAATATTTAACTGTTCATTTTACAATGTAACCCATATAATAAATCAACCTAGAATCAGACGTCAAGATTATGTACCTCAAATACATCAGAGAGTTGTACTTAAAAATTCTCATATTAAAAACATAAGAGCACATTTTTCCTTTAATAAATCACATCCAATTGAAGGTTAAATATTGCTTACTGCATATTTATCTATTTTTAAAGATTTATTAAATAGAAAAATTATTTGTGAGCTAAACATTAGGCAATGTCATAAATTCCATAATTCAGTAAAAAATTGTAAAACTGTGTATAAGGCCATTCTCTCTTTTGGAATGTTTCACTTTTCAGTTGTTAGAAAGGAAGTCTCTGCTCTACTGAGTCAGGCCCCTATGTGCCATGAAGGTTC
Organism: Cuniculus paca; assembly: GCA_004365215.1. Lineage (NCBI taxonomy): Eukaryota > Metazoa > Chordata > Mammalia > Rodentia > Cuniculidae > Cuniculus > Cuniculus paca. Next base: position 45,914 of record RJWT010001337.1, on the reverse strand, counting down.
TAATATGCTTGCTGTCTTGTCCTATGTCCTGATGTCCCCTTTTACTAGAGAAGAGAGAATTATCTTCTGGGAAGGTCTCGAGAAAGATGGACAGATATGACTAAACTTTCTCTGGGTGCCATTTTCAAATTGTTTTTAGCTATGGAGAAAGAGTGAATACTGGTTTGTTCTCTGCCACATGAGATGGAACTTGGTTAAGATCTAAGAGAAACAATAAGCGTAGGCTTATGAAATACTAGAAAATGGATGGGGGCAAAGTAACAGAAAATATTTTGTGAACATTCGTGAAAAGTATATTTTCAAATCAATTTTTCATCTATTCTGAGGCTATTTTAAACTTTACATCCATGTTTTGTTTTTTCCAAATATTGGTGAAGAATAAGAAGTGCTATATTTTCTCAGCGTTCAATAGCACTCAACAAATGATTTTATTTTCATTATTGTAAAAGCACCATCTCCTGCGAAAGGGTAGACCCTTTAGGAGTGGCCATGGGAAGTAGTAGAGTGAGGAAGAGTTAATTGTTGTAACAAAGCAAATGCAGCGTTCAATAGCACTCAACAAATGATTTTATTTTCACTATTGTAAAAGCACCATCTCCTGCGAAAGGGTAGACCCTTTAGGATTGGGCATGGGAAGTAGTAGAGTGAGGAAGAGTTAATTGTTGTAACAAAGCAAATGCAACCACTATTAGTATGGCACGGCGTGACCTCCAGGGAGACACTTATCCACAAACTGAAGCAGCAGACCATCTATCTTTTGTTTGAGTTGGAAATTATGACAGTGAGCAATACTTTTGCTTCTTTCTACAACATGTGAGAACATGTTACCTTAGTTGGTATCTTTACTGCGAGATAAAATATATTACTTTTGTAGATTGACTTTCTGGGCAGCAGTTGTTAAGGAGGATGACACAAAGGTTTTAGAAATCTAGTCAAATTTAAGATAGAAGAAGCCAACCACACAGAAACCTGAAAGTTGGATATGTCTTGAACATATGGAATAGCAGAAATTCTCTTTTGGAATATAGACTGGCACATCAATGTGAGGAAGTATATGAGAAGATATGAAGGAACACTTTTGGGGGCTTCCTTAGGGACAGAATAGAGGATATTTCCTGTTCCTGTTCCTGTTTCCTAACCCTAAACAAAATGTTTTTCTGACCCCACTTTACAAAGATTAAAAGCAAACTTCGAAAGGATCATTTGAAAGAGGGAATTTAGGCAAGTATAACTATGGACAGATTAGGCACTGCAGAAGCAAACACTAGAGAACTTGACATGAGAATAAAAAATGATCAAAAGTGAGATGAAGGGAGAAAAAAAAATGACTGAACAAAATAAGCTGAGTATCCGTGAGTTTTCATCATACACAAAGAATAACTTAAAAGGAATTATAGGCCTAAAAATAAAACCCAAAGTTACATAAACTTTCCAGAAGAAAAGGAACAAATATTTCTGATCATGGATTAAGCCAATACTTTTTACATAATGCACCACTACCATCAAAAGCACGCCCCATGAAAACGTTGACACGTGTGTAAGTACAGCTGGTATCATAAGTGTGAGTACAGATAGTGGATACTCACATATTACACTTTGTACTTTGTATGCAGTTTGTGTCAGTTATACCAAAAGCTCTTTTATTTTTTAAATTGCCATGGGATTCTACAATCACCCCATCAGGAGATTCAGTAGCACTCTGGAGATTAAAGCTGGACTAGAGTAAACTCACCCTGAAATGAGAGGAGAGAAACAAAGTACAGTAAGTGTAGCTGCGAGTGGTCAAACTGGTTCTCCTCTTCTGGGGCAGTTGATTGTTGGCACAAAGCAAATGCAGAAAATGGCATGTTTTTGTCCCCTTGGATCTAAGTACAGCCATGTAAAGTAATTTGGTAAATAATCTATGTGCCAAAGTAAGTTATCAATTCTTACAGAAGGTACTCAATGCTGACCTTTCACATCTGCCCACTCCTTTGTTCATGAAAGTGAAAACACAAATTAGTGGGTTAAAATATCTTTGTTTACTTGGTCCACACTGGGATTTACTTTCTACAATTGCCAGTATCCACAATACCCACCCCCAGAAGACTTTTGGTGAATTGAAAATAAGTCATTGTTGTGCTAAGCCTGATATTTGGGGGTTGTCTTTTAGTATGGCCTCATTATTTTATTTGTATTGATATGATTATGACTTTGGAAAATTTTGGAACAAAAAGCAAACAGAGTTCGGGGCAATAGCTGGAAGAGAATGTAGAATCAAGGATAGAGATGAATTAGGAGTTGTTACAATACTTTTACATAAAAGTTCTTGAGTAGGTGAAGAATTATAATACTTATTACAGCTATTAACACTCCTTAGAAAAATTATTCAGGAACAGGCCCATAAAAATTCTTGAGTAAGTGAGGAATTATAAAATTTTCTACAGCTATTAACGCCCCTTAGAATAATTATTCAGAAACAGAAAGGCCTTCCCTCTGGGCAGATGACTTTTACCTCTGTTGCCTCCCTCAAGCAGGCCCTGTTGTGTAATGAACAAATTGCACAATTGTGCATATATGCCCAGCATTGAGATTGTAAGAATGAAAGTTGGCCTTAGAAACCACAGTTCGTGCACTAAAATAGAACAAACAGTACAATGTATTACCAGAATTACAGAGAGATTGCCAGATTTGTTGGTGTGAAAATCTGTCATCTTGCTCAATAAATACTGGTTGTTTGTCATGGCCTAGTCTCTCCATGCAACGGGACTGCAACAGTGAACAAAACATTTGCATTTGTGGGAAGTGAAGGGAATGGTGGCAGAAGTAAAAACAAATGTTAAAAAAGTACAATAAAGGAAGAAGTGGTTTTGTGGAATACTAGAGTTTATAATTACAATGGAAAAATAAGAAAAAAGAGGAAACATGAAGAGGAATGGCACATGGCTTTTCTTCTGGGGATGTATTTTCCCAATGAAATTAGAATATCCACAGAAATTAAGAGATATATTAAAATTGAGACGAGGAACCAGGTACCAGTTAGCAATCAGAGCAAGTGAAATAGGGAAATAGAACGGTATTGCAGGCAGCAGCTAGGAACCTTTGAGGAACCTTGGAGGTAATAAAACTGGAGAAATTCCAATCAACACAGTACATGCTTTTCTCCAAGCATTATCAGCTGAATGGCCACAGTGGAGAATTGACATGTGAAGAATTGACTGGATTTAACCTGCAGTTGGGTCAGGCAATCATTCTTCTAATCACCCTGATTGTAAACCTTAGGGTCTTCAAGCCCAGTTTTATTTAGCCTAATTTTCCTATCCAATTTTTTACCAAGTGATTCGATTATTCATTGATTTGTTTCAATTAGTATATAAAGGTCCATTGTATCTGTGATGAAAAAACTCTAGGGTTCTTGAAACAATATCAAACTCCATGGATACCAAGTCTCTGCAGAAAGTGATGTAGCATTTGCATATAATCTATGCACATCTTCCTACATAGTTTTTTTTTAATTTTATGGAAGAAATGTAAAACAAAATTTCATAACAAAATAATAGGAGAATAACAATAATTAATATACTACATGTTATCTTTAAAGTAGTTGCTCAGGTAACAAAATGTGAGCATAAAAATTTCTGCAATCAATATTAGCACAGACCTTAAAGAATTGAAAAAAATCAGACCCCCCCCCAAATTCAAAGACCCAATCCAAAAATGGGCATCTGAGATGAATACACACTTCTCAGAAGAAGAAATACAAATGGTAAATAAATATATGAAAAAATGTTCAACATCACTGGTCATTTGAGAAATGTTAATTGAAGCAACACTTTCTGTATACTTTTAACTCACCACAAGATTACTTATAATACCTATAGCAGTGTAAGTGCTATGAAATATGTGGTATATTCTGCAGTTTAGGAAATACAATAATAAGAAAAAAGTGTGTGTATATTCATTACAGAGGCATTATTTTCTGAATATTTTCAATCTGCAGTTGGTAGAGCCTGTGGATACAGAACCCATCAATAGGAGTTGACTGTATATTGATCATTTATATTGCTCATAGTACTGAAGCACATAAGAAAATCATTTTCGTCCTTTTTGAATATAATATGATACAATATAATGTAACACAATCTAACCCAATACAATACCACAGCTCAACACAACCTAATATGAAATACAGTTGGAGAAACAAGCTTCCCTCTTGCATTTTAGGAACTGCACTAGAGGAGCATACATAAAAGCCCAGAAGGGACTTGGGGGAGTTGGGGAACTTCCCAAGATGAGACACATAGGATGTATCCTGTAGTAACTTAGTGGATTAGCTCAGAAAGGGCATTAAAGGAAGACCAAGTTGTATGTAGAAAATGTAAGTCATGCAGAAGTGAGAGAAGATTGTATGTTTAAGTTCACCTTTGTAAGATCAAGGTTTCTGCATAGGGAGTAGCGGGCAGGATGAAAGAATGGAAGACAGGGACAGGCACTGATCCGTGAAGAAACACATTCCATGCAAATGAGTTCTGGTTTTATCAAAAAGGTGTTTTAAGTAAGGGACTAAGATAATCACAGGTATGTTTCAAAAAGACTATTATGAGAACATTGTACAAAATGCATTAAAAAAGACAAGACCTGTGGCAAGCAGAATTACTATTAACCGAGATATCAGAGGTTTTCAAGGACTCGTCCTCTATTTACAGAGTAGTTTCTGAAGTTCTTGGCTGGACCTATACATTTCATAATGTCCTTGCTCTTTTTACTTTTAAAGCTAACAACTTATGTGCTTCTGGTTGTTAGTTATATCAATCCTAACTTCTAGATTTTAATGCATACTTTCAGTTTTTCAGTTTTACTCCTTATTCCTTTTCAGTTTAATTTGCTTTTCCATCCTGTGATGTATCCTAAAATTTATTCCTATAATTCCATTTCAAGGTCCACCTGAATAGTCTTCCTTTTGAAACTTGACCTTATATCATGGGTGAGACTCAACTAGGAACTAAAAGAATGAAGATAGGAATTAAGTCAGAAGTCATATTTAGGCAATGCTTAACAGACATAATTTTTATTAAGTACTGGTGATCTACTGGATGTGAAATTAAACAAGAAAGCAGGATAGAATTCAGATTTAATGAGAAAATGCATGAATTGAGAATGCATTATATGCTGAGGTAATATTAAGAGGTAAAAACAACTTTTTAAGGGAAATTGATAAATTTCAGTTAAACATCTTTGTAAGAGCATGCTTACTAAACAAGTTAAACTCAGGAGGAAAATCTGACTAAAAAATAAAAATGTGTGTTATACACATTGAAGCAATGTTTCAGAGTAAAAGTTGGCATGAGATTGCTCAACAAAAGGGTCAAAGATTTCTTAGCAATGGCATGACTAATAAATAGATGGAGGAAATAGCTCACAGGAAAGGTCACAGAAGAGGAAATGAAGATGAAATAGGAAAACCAACAAAGGGTGTCAGATAAGCCAAAGTAGAAGAGAGTGTTGAAGAGTAGCAAACCAGGTATCCTTAAGTGTCTTCTTCCTTGCTACCTCTCTCATCAATCTTCTCTTTTCCATTCCTATTACTTTTTCCCTTATTGATCCGATTAACCAGTTGCCATTCTTTTCCTCTCAAAGTTTAGATGTTCTCAAATTCATATTTATCAGTTATCATCAAAATTGTTTTTATCATATTTCCCATCCAAGTATCTATATTCTCAAAATTTAAATAACCAAGTTCCAGCCTTTTATCTAGTGTTTAAAGTCCCTTGTATGACTTGCTCAACCAACCCTAATCTGATTGTCCTTAGAATATTCTTTTATATTTGTATTCTGGTTATAACTAATCATGGACATGCCTGTATTGGACAGGCACTTTCAGACCTTTCTAACTTTATACATAATCAAGAATTACGTTCATCCCAGCATTACTGGAATTACTAAAATATTTTTTTACTTGTACTGAAAGTCCCTCTTTCATCCATGTTTTAGCTCAAATGTTAACTCTTTAACATGTATTTCTGATCCTACTTCTTATGAATACTTTCTTAAAACGTGCACATTTTCTTGAAACAGTATGTATGTGTTTTCACACTTATTTTATGTCACTTTATAGAAAACTTCAAATATATATATATATATACATTTCTTGAAATTTCTTGATGTCACTGAGTCTGTGTTTTGCTAGTATTTCTACCTCTTCTAAGGATGATACCTCATATATTGAACTCCTACACACAATAAAATAGTTGACTATTCAATTTTCAATGAGTTTAGGCCAAATGAAGATTTTGGGGACTGTATCTATGTGTTTTTGTGTGGATGTGCACATCAAAGTCACCTTCCCATTTTTCTCACAAAAGCAGTGACAAGTTTTAAGTAATTCATCTTACAGAATTGAGGTTGCTTCAGTTTTACACCTGACATGGAGACTGCAGATGCTAAGTGAAATTCTACTAAACAGAAACTGAGGTCCAATATGATATCATAATTCACTCTGCTGATGTGCATTCCATCTGTGTCTTCTGGAAACTTTCCATGTCACTCAGGACCATGTCTGACTTGATTCAGTTGCACATTTGTGGCTTTAATGACAGAACAAGGAAGACGTTTTAATCAAAATACCTACATTCATGGAGTTTCCACCTCACACCTGGTTAGGCGCTATATAAACATTATAATTAATACAATGACCTTGTGAAGTGGATGCTCTCATCTCTGTTTTAATGAGAAATTTAATATTGAGACAATTAAGTAACTTGCCTCACATCACTGCTAGCAAATGGCAGAGCTAAGTTTTAAGGCCAGGTCTGTTTGGCACCAAGTCTCATGCTCTTAAAAATCACAGATTAAAAAAGAAAAGAAGAAAATAAATCAGAGATCAGTGTAATAGTTGTCTCCTGGCTACTATGTGAGAAGAGTGATATAAATTTTCAAACTAATTCTAGAGAAGTTGAACAATGAGAGAGAAATGTCTTGAAAATGAACCTGTGAAGATGATTTTTCTTTAATTCTCATATGTTTAATCCAATCAAGCTTTTAGTCCATTTTATTATTTTCATTTTCCATACATTCTCTTCTTTACTCACAAAATTGTTGAGTACCTACTGCAATTGAGCCACTATTTTGATGGCCCAAGTATATTCATAAACAAGAAGGGAAGGAGACCTGTCATCATAGAGAATGTGCTTAACAAAAACAAGGCTGAAATGAAGCAGTAGTCAAAATGAATGAGCTAATAGTACAGTAGTTTACATGTTGGTGAGTGCATGGAAGTTTATTAAAACTAGACAAGTAGATGATTGTTATAATATGGTATGGGTGGCAAATGTAAATGGTGGATTCAAGAGATAAGCAATCCTGGTAGAGAAACAGCAGGTTGAAAGGATAGGACCACAAATAAGAGGAATTTCAAGACAAGCGTGCTTGTGTAGCATGTGCAAGGGAGACAGCAGACTGCAAGATGGCCAGGAAGGGAGCCTAGTTCTCTAATGGACATCATGCATGCTAACTGTGCATTCATGTGTCCCTCTCTTGACTTAGTCAAACATCTTTCCTTACACTTTTGCCTTTTCATAACTTTGGGTCAGGGAATTAACTCTATTACATAGTGCTTTTAACCCTTTTAAGTGAAAACCTCACCTTAACAGTTGTGGATTACTAAAGTGACATTCAAGTTAAATACAGAGTCTGCCCTTCTATGGTATCAAGGCCGAGAATGGAGTCAAGAGATGATTGCTGAGTTCAAATTAGGTCTTAATGTATATATAATAAATAAAATGAAATATATCTAATATATGATATATATGTGCATGTAATAGTTTCATTTTAGTATAGTTGTACATGCGTATAACATACTTTGATTATTTTTAACTTATTCTGCTTTCCTCAGTCTCTATCCTCTCCTGTTTCCCCCTTCATCTCAAATACTCTATTTTTCTACTCATGTCTTCATTTTTTAAGAATATTACTTATGAGACCCATAGAAATCAGTGCCCAGCCCACGTCGGCCACAGACGTTCAGGGCATCCCTGGGGTTCTCCCAGCACCCCGCCCGCTTGCTCGGGGTGGCCCAGCAGTGGCTGCTCTGAGCCGGGCTTGAGTTGGGGGCGTGGCCAGTGAGTTCTGCCTGGCCGAGAGACTTGGGACTTCGCCAGGAGCCTGGTGGGGGTTTCGGTTTGTGTCTGTCCCCCATTGGCCCGGGCCACTCGGGGAATCTCTGGAGTCCTGACTAGGCCCCATGCATTCACCCAGAGTGGCCTGGCAGCTGCTTCTCTGGGCCTCATTTGGGTTGGGGGTGCGTACAGCAAATTCCACCTGGCTGTGCAGCTTGGGACTTTACCAACAGACAGGTAGGAGTCTGTACACCTCCCCCATTGGCCTGGGAAATTCAGAGCTTCCTTGGCATCCTGCCTGGGCTCCGTCCAGACACCACCCAGCATCAAAACAGCCAGAGTGGTAGTCTTGGCTGGAACTGAAGGTGTGCATTGTGAGTATCACCTAGCCTTGGCACTTCAATTGTGCACGTAGGATTCACCTCCCACAGTGGAATACAGGAAAATGACAAAACGAAAGAGCAAAATGCAATCTTGCATCTCCAGTCCTTCAAAACAAGCCAAAAAGACACGGACACAGAAGAAAACATGAGCCACACACCTGAAACTTCTGAAATGATAGCAAATGAAGTAAAGAAACAACTCTATGAGACTTTAAAGGAACTGAGGATAGAAATGATTTTCCAGGTAAAACAAGAGATGATGAATAATGAAAGAGATGCTGAGCACATCTAAAGAAGATATAGTTGGAAAAATAGAAGAACACTGCAAAAGGATGGAAACCCTGAATGATGAATACAAGAAAGAATTAGAATGCATGAATCAGATTCAAAGAGATATCCAGGAAATCCAGAAGGCCATCGAAAGCTGGCAAAGCCACCTCAATGAATGTGAAAATAGAATTTCAGACCTCGAAGACATGATGGCAGCTAGTGAGGAAGAAAGGAAACATCTTTTGAAAATAACAAGGAATCAGGAAATAGCAATTCAGCAGTTGCAAGATGATGCAAAGAAAAACAATATAAGACTAATAGGTGTAAAGGAAAAAGGAGAAAACACAAATGAAATAAAATCACTATTTAAAGAAGTCATGGCTCAAAATTTCCCAAACATGGGAAAGGAAACTAACATACAGATAAGTAAAGCATATAGAACTCCAACTAGCCATAACCAAAATAAATCAACACCCAGACATATAATTATCAGCATTCCAGAAATTGAACATAAGAACAGAATATTAAAAGCTGTGAGAGAAAAGAAGCAAATCACCTATAAAGGAAAGCCCATCAGAAGCACAGCAGACTTCTCAACACAAACAATGAGTTAAGAAGAGCATGGAGTGAAGTACTTCAAGTCCTAAAGGAAAACAACCTCCAACCCAGACTCATATACCCTTCTAAACTATCCTTCAAAATTGATGGAGGAATAAGATACTTCCATGACAAAGAGCAGCTGAAGAACTTCAGGACCACAAAGCCAACCCTGCAAAGAATACTGAAAGACACTCTAAATAAACATGAAAATAGCTACGATGTCAAAAACATCAACAGAAGAAGAACACCAAGCAGGGCAAACAATTAAGTAGACGGAAAAGGTAAAGAAACCACTGCAGAAAGATAACATGACTAAAACAAGCCAATATATATCAGTTATAACCATTAATGTAAATGGCCTCAGTTCACCAATCAAAAGGAACAGACTGGCAGAATGGACCAAGAAACAATATCCTCCCATATGCTGTCTACAAGAAACCCATCTAACCCAAAAGGAAACTCATAGACTGAAAGTCAAAGGATGGAAAACAATACTCCATGCAACAGGAACCCAGAAAAAAGCAGGAGTAGCTATTCTGTTTGCAGATGATGTGAACTTATAACAAATAATGCTCAAAAGAGATAAAGAAGGTCACTACATACTGGTTAGGGGAAAACTCCAAGAGGAAGAAATAACAATCTTAAATATATATGCACCAAATATGGGAGCACCCAACTATATAAAACACAGATTAATAGAAATGAAAAATCAAATAAGCAATAACACAATTATAACAGGAGACCTTAACACACCCTTGACTCAAAGAGACAGATCAACTACACAGAAAATCAGCCAAGAAATAACAGAACTGAATCAAATCTGTGAGCAAATGGACCTGGCAGATGTCTACAGAGTTTTCCACCAAACAACATCAGAGTATACATTCTTCTCAGCTTCACATGGTACATTCTATAGAATAGACCATATATTGGCCCATAGAACATGCTTAAATAAATGCAAAGGAATTGAAATTATCCCATGCATACTATCTGATCATAGTACCATCAAACTGGAAATTAACAACAAAAGAAATTGGAAAAAATTCCATAAACACATGGAAATTAAATAGCACACTCCTGAAAAATCAGTGGGTCACAGAGGAAATTAAAGAAGAAATTAAACAATATCTACAAGCAAATGAAAATATAAATACAACCTACTGGAACCTGTGGGATGCAATGAAAGCCGTCCTTAGAGGGAAATTTATTATGGTGAATTCCCACATCCAGAAAATGGAATGAATGCAAATAAATAATCTGATGCTACACCTGAAACATCTAGAAAAAGAAGAACAAGCCCAACCCAAAGCCAAAAGAAGGGAGGAAATTGTAAAGTCAGAGCAGAAATTAATGCAATTGAGACTAAGAAAACAATACAAAGAATCAACGAATCAAAGAGCTGGTTCTTTGAAAGAATAAATAAAATTGATAAGCCACTAGCCAACCTTCTTAAAAAAAGGAAAGAGAAAACTCAAATCCATGCAATAAGGAATGAAAAGGGTGAAATCACTACAGACCCTGTGGAAATACAGAAGATCATCAATTTGTATTTCAAAAATATTTACTCTCATAGGTTCGAGAACACCAAAGAAATGGACAGATTTCTAGAAACATATCAATTACCAAAACTCGATCAAGAAGATGTAAAACTACTGAATAATCCAATTTCAGTTCATGAAATCAAAAATGTAATTAGAACCTTACCAACCAAGAAAAGTCCAGGTCCTGATGGATTCACAGCTGAGTTCTACAAGAAATTCAAGGAAGACTTAATGCCAACACTCCCTAAACTCTTCAATGAAATCGAAAGGGAAGGAAGTCTCCCTAAATCATTCCTGGAAGCAAGTATTACACTAATACCAAAACCAGAGAAAGACCCAACCAAGAAAGAGAACTACAGGCCAATCTCTGTAATGAACATAGATGCAAAAATCCTCAATAAAATACTGGCAAACAGAATCCAGCAAGTCATCAAGAAGATTATACACCATGACCAAGTGGGATTCATCCCAGGAATGCAAGGATGGTTCAACATACGCAAATCAATAAATGTAATACACCATATCAATAGAGCCAAAGATAAGAACTAAATGGTCATCACAATACATGCAGGAAAAGCTTTTGATAAAGTCCAACACGCTTTCATGATAAGAACTCTACAGACAATTGGAATAGATGGCCTTTGCCTCAATCTGATAAAAGCCATCTATGACAAACCAGCAGCCAGTATCACATTAAATGGTCAAAAACTGAAAGCTTTCACTCTAAAATCAGGAACAAGTCAAGGATGTCCACTTTCACCGCTCCTATTCAATATAGTGCTGGAAACATTAACCAGAGCAATTAGACAAGAGACAGAAATAAAAGGAATAAGAATAGGAAAGGAAGAAGTTAAGTTATCATTATTTGCAGATGACATGATACTCTACATAGAAGACCCACAAAACTCCATAGAAAGACTTCTGGATGTCATAACCAAATTCAGTAATGTAGCTGGATACAGAGTCGATACTCAGAAATCAGTCGCATTCCTGTACACAAACAACAAACACACTGAGAGAGAAATAAGAGAAACCACACCCTTTACAATAGCATCCCCCAAAATGAAATACTTAAGAATTAACCTAGCAAAGGAAGCAAAAGATCTATTCAATGAAAATTACAGTACTCTGAAAAAAGAAATTGAAGAGGATCTCACAAAATGGAAAGACATTCCATGCTTGTGGATAGGAAGAACAAACATTGTGAAAATGGCCATTCTTCACAAATTATTATACAGATTTAATGCAATTCCCATCCAAATACCATTAGCATACCTCACAGATCTAGAGAAATCATTCTTAAAATTCATCTGGAACCACAAAAGACCTAGAATAGCAAAGGCACTTCTGGGCAGCAAGGCAGGACAGGAGGCATCACAATCCTAGACTTGAAACTATATGGCAAAGCTACTGTAATCAAATCAGCATGGTACTGGAATCAAAACAGACCTGAGGATCAATGGAATAGATTAGAAGATACAACCCCAAGTACAAACACACTCAGCCACCTTATCTTTGACAAAGGGGCCAAACACGTTCACTGGAAGAAAGATAGCCTCTTTAATAAATGGTGCTGGAAAAACTGGCTTGCCATATGCTGAAAAGTAAAATTAGACCCAAGCCTATCACCATACACCAAACTAAAGTCAAAATGGATCAAAGATATAAATATTAAAACACACTACATCTGCTGGAAAACAAAGTAGATAGAAATCTTGAAAACATAGGGGTAGGTGGAGAATTCATGAACAAGTCAAACTGCACGGGAAACCCTTCCCAGAATCAACAACTGGGATCTTGTCTTGGTAAAAAGTTTTTGCATGTCAAAAGAAATCTCCAACAGAGTGAAAAGAAAACCCACAAGCTGGGAAAAAATTCAAGTCAACTGCCCCTCGGACAAAGGCCTTCTATCCAGAACATATAAAGAATTAAAAAATATCAGGCCCTTGAAATTCAAAGACCCAATCCAAAAATGGGCATCTGAGATGAAAACACACTTCTCAGCTGAAGAAATACGAATGGCAAATAAATACATGAAAAAATGTTCAGCATCATTGGTCATTAGAGAAATGCAAATTAAAACAACCTTGAGATTTCATCTCTTTCCAGAAAGAATGCCCAGGATCAAGAAAACCACCAACAATAAATGCTGGAGAGGCTGTGGGGAAAAAGGAACGCTTCTCCACTGTTGGTGGGAGTGCAGACTGGTGCAACCATTGTGGAGGTCAGTCTGGAGGTTTCTCAAAAAGCTAGGACTGGAAGTCCCATTTGATCCAGCTATCCTGCTTCTGGGCATATTCCCAGAAGAAGTGAAGTCATCTTACCACAGTGATATATGTGCAACCATGTTTATAGCAGCACAATTTGTAATAGCCAAAATTGGAAACAACCCAAATGCCCATCAATTGAGGAATGGATAAAGAAGATGTGGTACTTTTGTACAATGGAGTACTATTCAGCTACAAAAAATGATCACCTTGAGGCTTTTACAGGTAAATGGATGCGACTTGAGACCATACTCATAAGTGAAATAAACCAAACCCACATGTGTAAACACTGCATTGTCTCCCTAGTGTAAGAAACTGAAAGACTCAATAAGATAGAAAATTTCCGATAAATATGGAAAAAAGGTTCTGAAGTCCAACAGTGCTTTTATTCTTTGATTTGATTGGTTTAAGTCCCTTTCCTACAATTTGATTGTAAGATGTGAGAAAATAGGAGCAGCTCTTTTGAAAAATGGGACACTACAGTAGCCATCTCTGGTTTCTTGTTGGCTAACGTGATTGCCTGTAGTGCTCTTTTGTTTTATCTGGTTATGTATTGCTTTGTTTTGTTTGAGTTTATTGTCTGTAAATGTATGAACAACCATTTTCAGGAAAGCAAGAGACACTGGAGTAACCATAGTTAACCTCCTGTTGTTATGTTTTGAAGACCTGTGTAGCTTTCTGTGTTCTGTTTTGAAATGCTGTATTGTGTTTGACTCTATTCTGTTTTCCCTTTTTTCTGTTTTTTTTTGTTCTGTTTTGTTTTGTTTTGTTCTATTTTCTCTAAAAATAAAAAAAAGAATATTACTTACTTAAGAGGAAATGTGCCACATTTAACTTAATAGATCTCGCTTATTTTGCCTAATATGCTAGTCTCCAATCCACTTTTCTACAAATTATATATGATAATTCTATATATATATGATAAATGTATAATAAATATATATATATATAGTATCTCACATTTTCTGTGTTATTTCATCTATTGATGGACATTTGTGCTCTTTCTACAGTTTAACTGTTGTTAATTCTAGTAAGCATCAGTATGCAAGTATAACTAAGGCATGCTGTCCTTCATTCAGGAATACACTAGAGAATGGTATAGGTAGATCCAATAGTTTCTCTTTTTTTTTTTTTTTGCTTTTTTTTTGTTTTTGTTTTTGTTTTTTTTTTTGAGGAACTTCAATACTGATTTCAATGATGATTGTACTAGTTTACATTTCCACCAACAGTGCAAAAAGATTTCTTTTTCCTTACGTCCTTGCTTGTATTTATTGATTTTTATGTGCAGAAGAGTAAAACTAGATTCCTATTTTTCACCCTGCACTAAACTCAATTCAAAATGGATCAATGACTGAGGTAGAAGACCGGAAGCATTGAAACTGCTAGAAGAAACAGGGGTAAGGATTGAAGCCAAGGGCACAGGCAGTCCCTGAACAGGACTTCGATACATAAGAAATAACAAGAACCAACAAACGTGACTACCTCAAATTATAAAGCTTCTGGCAGCAAAGAAAGCAATCAAATTAGAGCTTTGAGTCTCTTTGCTCTGGTCCCTAATCAGACTGTCTCTTCTTGCTGTTGATGTTAAATTCCTGGGATTTCTAGGGTAAAATTCATGTATCTTTACCCCAAAGACTGATGAAATATGTCTGCCTCACAGCTGTCTCTTTTTCTAAACTTTCCCACAAATTACTGTGGAGTCCACTCTGCCCTAATCTGAACACCAAATACTTAGTAATTGTGTAATTTGCAGTAAAATCTTGAGACATAAGCTCTTAAACTCTAAATTTCAAAGCTCATAAACCCTTAGTCTTGAAAGGAATAAAAATTCGATGCTCTGCTTTTGAATTTTCACTCCAATTAAGCGTTGCTTTCTTGAAAAGTGAACATCTTCACTAGATGTTAGAATTTATTCTTTATTTTTTCTTTAATTTTCTTGTCTTTAACAAAAAACACAATGATTCCTCCCTCATGAATAACTGATCATCGGAGAAAGTCTCAAATGCATTCCATTGATTAGCACCACTGAGTGAACACAGCTTTTAAATCCTGGCTTGGCTTCCCCTCTGATTATCTCCGGGAGAAAGAAGACACAAAACACCCAGAGGAGAAGTTTAAAGTTTATTCTCTCGTTTTGTACTTATAATAAAGACTTTTCATCCCAACCCAATCAGCAACTCATTGGCAGGAGCCCAGGGCTGGCTCATAGAAAATTCAAGTCTGAAATGGACTGCAGGAAGGTATCTTTTTGTGCAATATCTCAGGGAAAGTCAAACAAATTTGATCACTATGAAGCCTGTGTCACCTCATTACTATGTTTCACTCCTTGACATCCTTGCTATTCTATGAATAGCAAGAGCTCTGAGCACTGACAGCCCACCTTGTCCTAACTTCCGATTAGCATCAGTCATTTGGCATTCCTGCTTAGAAATCCTGAACAACTGTGTTTCTTTTTATTTTTTTTTTCTTGAAATAGAACAGGAAGGAATTCCATTTTAGATAAGATAGTCTGGATCTTCATTCTGTGCCAAATTCCATGCTAGATACTTTTGAGGCCAAATATGGAAGACTAAGGGCAAAAGGAAAAGTTGTCCAGAGTATGGGGAGAGCAGAATGGATTTTTCCCAGAGGGAAAAAAATGCAATTAAAGCAAGATCTTCAAAATACTGCACGCATTTGTGCTGACAAATTTTTCAGAGTGCTAGCTTGAAAATTTGTGCTAATGAAAAAGGACAAAAATAAAACATAATAAAATCCATTTCAAATATCTAATTAAGCTAAAATGTGAGGTGAAGTTGATTGTTTTATTAGGCACCTAAGTATGTGAAATTTTTTTTTCTCTACCAATTAGCATAAGTGGCAGAAAGCACAGAGCATCTGGTAAGTGAGGATGTTGACATGAACTTGGTTTTACTGAACTGAGTGGTCACAGGGCAAAACAGAAGAGACAAGGAGAGAGGGAATCTAAATAGCATGGCAGATGTCAGCAGGTTAATTGTGGGCAACAGTACACAAGTGGACAGATTCAAAAGTAGGCATCACATGAGTGAAAAGGTTTTCTCATAGCTTAGCATCAGCCTTTAATGGCAGACTTTTTTTCCCCCTTTTATTCTTTTACATACATCTTTCACAGAGGATTGACACATCAAACTTATCATGCTAAGTGGAGAGTACAAAGCCTCGAGCTTGAAAAACAGTAAAAAAAAAAAGTAGAAATGATATATATTTGGGAATATAGGGACCTGATTTTCATATCCATCAAATCACTTGGTTCATTATAAGTATATCTTGCATGCTGCCTTTTGCTTTGCTTTAGTAGCAAGAGACTAATCTTCTCATGCGTATGAGGGGGTAGACTGTGGAAGAGAGAATGAGCAGTGTAACTGCTCCACTAAAAATTTCCCAACAACTCTCAATGGTTATCAGAATAACAGATAAATCCTTAGGAGTCCAAGACTTCTTTAACTGACCAGCCATTGCAGGCAGAAGGAAATTGATATATCTTTCTGTCTCTGTCTCTGTCTGCCTCTGTCTCTGTCTCTGTCTCTGTCTCTTTTTCTCTCCTTGCCACAGACAAGAAAAGACAGAAGGGAGAAAGCTTTGATGGCAGAAGCTTTTTAATTTGAGGCAGTAGCATTTGTTGATTCTTGTTATTTCCTATATATGGTGCCCCTAGCTTCAGTTTTTACCCCTATGTTTTATTCTAGCGGTTTCAATGCTTCCATTGGCCCAAGATGTCTTCCCCATCCCTGCCCAACCATCAGGTCTCTTCCTAGGTCTTCCATCACAGCTCACTGACATATTTGCCTTTTTTCTTTCTTTGTTGTTCACTTTGACCTGGTGCCTAGCATATGACCCGGTTCAATGAACTCACTAATTCATCATATATTTAACTGATTTGAATTGACAGGGAAATGGGAAATCTTGGTGTGAAATCAACTCTAATATTATAACTTGAATTAACTTTTCTGAGCCTGAGTATCATAATCTATAAATCAGAAATGTGATTATGATTCCTCTAGCAGGATGCTTTGGTTTCTAAAAATCTTTCCCCCTCCCAAAATGAAATGGCATCCAAAGAGAATTTAAGTACTTCCTAATATCAATATTCAGAAATTGCAGACTGATAGATTAAAGCATTAGCACAGAACTAGAAAAGTGTATGTTAAGACATGGTCGTGTAATTTTGCCTTCTAATTTTTAGAAAATATGTGTATTGTCATACCAATGATTTAATTCTCATTTTCATGGTAACTGCATCCACATTTCCTGTTCTTGCTACATAACTCCCTCAAACCTTGTTCAACAAATTTATTGGACGCTTGAATTAACTGTAGGAGGACTGTCTTTTTCTCAATTTTTAAAGTTGATTTGGTAAATCTTCCTCAGATGACTTCTGAGTCAAACTGGTGGGAAGAAAAATGAGAGGAAGAAAACGTAGACATTTTTATTGTTAAAAGGGAGAATAAATCTATCCTAGATAGAGATGCTATTAATATTCTGAACCACATGGTCAAACAAGTTATGTTTCCTATACAGGATAAGAAACTGTAGGGTAATAAACAAGACTTTCTGTGGCTTCATTTTTCCAGCTGTTTGTGGAAATACTTGACATTTAACAACATGTACTCGGCTGTTCAACAGAAAATGGAATTATCACATATTTCCAGCAACTGTCCACAAGGCAAATCTTGCTCCATGGTGCTGCCAGATGTCTTCTGGAGCCTGGCGTGGAATTCCCCACAGAGGAAATTTCAGATGCAGTAAAAATAAAGAGTAGGGGACATTTAAAGTAATCACAAGAAATAACTCTTAAGTGCAGCAATTTTCCAGGCTATCTCTTACTTTACAGATGTGAATGAACAAAAAAAAATTTTTGTTTTAAAAGATCAATGTATATTCTGACACCTCAGGCGTGTATTCTATCCCTATGTTCACAAAAGGAACAATCTTTAGCAAATGAAGATAGTATTGTATCATTGTCACTTTTGTCAAGCTCCTGAATTCTCCTCATGGGTAGGGAGGTTAGAAACAAAACATTTTATTGGAAAAGACTGAAAATTAGATGGGGAGAGCTTAGTTAGAAACTGACCCACCCTTCATTTGCTGAAACGCTGAGAGTTCTGAACAATGCCATTGCTAAGCAACGGATCACTCCTGTCCTTCCCAGACACAGGTAAACGGGAAGGTATAATGTGTGTTCAGTCAGAACCCTCACGGACCCACCAGCCCTCTGCACATCTGGATGGGTGCGTGCATGACTCTGTCCTCACGCTTGCCAGCCTTCATGATGCTCTGGGTTGGGCATCAATCAGGACACAGGAGCAGGGTTTTGGCCCCAAAGTTGCTATTAGGAATAGTAATTCTTAATTTCCCTTTGTCATCTCAGCTCTCTGTACCTTTCAGCCCCAACTTGTAAAAAACGGTTGTTTCTCAAAATTTGTCAGCATCAGATTTATCTGATGAAGATATTCCTATAATTTCTGAATCAGTAGATTTTGGAGATCATCCAGGCATCAGGACTGTAAAACAATCTCTCTTAGTGATTCTAATACAAACCAACAATTGGGATAGGTTGAAGAGTATCTGAGAGTCCTTTTTATTCTAACTAACTGAGTTCAAAACAGTACATTGGGCAAAAATTCAGAGAACAGATCTTTAGGAAAATCATGTCATCAGTGAAGCTGGAAACTCAATGTTTTATAAACCTCACTGTACTTAAATTTCTAAGCACTAGAAGCAATTTTGCCCTCCTCCAGTTCTCTGAAGTTACTTCCCTTTTGTTTCTTAATTACAATTAGTATACAAGTATTGGTATCAGTAGCTTATATTTACATGAACAATATTTGTGTTGGAATTCTGTTTTATTTTATGAATGAGTTTAATCTTTACATAATTCTAAATAATAAGTATAATTGTTAATCCTGTTTCATAGGTGAAAAAACTAGGTCCAAAGACTTAAGTACATTTTTCAAAGTCCCACAGACAATAGCTTAAAGATGAATCCAAGGAGTCTCACTCCTAGGTTCATACTTAGCACTACGCTGTTCTGAATCAAGGTTATTGGTGCCATTTTGCTATTTACATAATTTAGTGTCCTCTTGAATTATTCTTATTTTTTAATTAATACCAGATTTTCAATTTACATTGATGTCAGTTCCCCAAAATGATTTCAGAACTTACTGAGCACCTTAAAATGTGAGAATTGTGCTATAGTATGTTGTGATAAAAAATCTCTGCCTTTTTGATAATTTATATATACTTTTTTTTACTTCTGATCTGAAACCATTTCTGCAAGTGGTTTTGACCATAACTCTGCCAACTTCAAAAGCGCAAAATTTGCTACCAACTTTTAAATGCTTGACATTACACTTTGTTATAGTTATGAAACTCTTTATCTTGTGCTTTTTTTGTATTTAACATTCTACCTAAAGATACTCCTTGCTGGTTATCCTGCAAAGCTGTCATACAATGCAGTTAAGAGATTACAGAGAAATGTTAACTGTACATAAATTTGCATCAGTTTTTAAACCAAATCTTTAAAAATCCTGTGAGAATTCATATTTGTTAGGAAGTCTTAATTCAAACTAAGCAAAATTGATTTCAAAAGCTTTCTAAATCCCAAAAGGATATTCTGCACATATGATTGAAGATGTATTTGAATACATTTTTGTAACAGACTTCCACATAAGAAGAATAAATTCTAACATTTAGAATTTGTTATAAGAAAAGTACTTTTAATTCTGTTTATATCTACTTGAATCTGATATCATAAAAGCACTATTGTATCAAATGAAATTCTCAAAATGTTAAAAAATATTATTTTTATTTAAATAAACAGTGACAACTTGTCAGTTTTTATTTAATTCATAAATGAGGGAACTAGTGATTTGTGAAAACTAATTCAAAAATAAAAGTGAAATACATAAAAAATCGTGCATATGTATCAAATATATAACATTGTACCTTAGTAATATATACAAATTATGTGTGTTCACATATTAGTTTAACAATAAGTTTAATGAATCAAAACATAAGAATACAAACAGAATAGAATTTAGCATAATTAATGAAATGGAAAGCTAATGCTACATTACTATATTAAATTTAAGTAGATTGACTCCTATCATAAATTACAATAAAATCATCAACTTTATCTTTCTTATTATAAGAAAGTCATTTTGTTTTATTCTGTTAAAAGTTAACCTACAGCTTTATGCACTGTAAAATATTTGAGTCTTAAACAATAATAAATATTATGTTAAACACAGGACCTTTATATAGTTTACTGGCCCAAATATAAGATCCGTGAAAAATTCTCCAGAGCAGTATTATACTTGCACATGTTCAATATTTTGCTTTATTTTCAATATCTGGATACTTGAAATACACACATTTTCATTTCACAATCTGTCATGCAGTCAATCGTTCAGTTCATTTTTGTGTGTCACAGGTATTTTGAGTGCTAAATGTAGCATTTATGGAATAGATCTTTCCCCCAGGATAATTTAAGATTAGTGGAGATTGTATCAGTGCAGATGAAACTAAAATCCATGAGTCCATGAAAGAAGCTACTGTCATTGCCCAAGTGAAGAACGCAGGGGGAGGATATGAGGAATGCTTGCCCACTAGCTATTGTCTGGGCCATAATAAATGCTTAAATCCATGAGAAATGGTTATTAAGCAAGGAAAGTCAGTAACTAGTACACAGGAGTTGGCTCATAAATATTCGCAGGATAAATAAATCTAAGTACAACCTTAAACAACTAACTCTGAATGCTGTCTGCTCTCGTCTAAGTGTCTGTGTCCTATGAAAATGTGTACCACAAAATGTAGTTACCTCAGTGACAGGATTAGTACATGGCTCTTTGGGAAGAAAATTAATTCTCACTTTTCTTACAAAAGTTATCCAACCTTCCTTACTGACATATACCAAATACATTTAGATGTGAAGAATAAATTCTAGACACAAAAACAGTCTGGGTGACTGGAATGCACTAAGCTTTAGAAGGAACTACAAGAGGTTTATGGGCTGTAAACACAGGATGATAAATCCTTAAAGAAATTAATGCTATAATTACCCTGATGTGAGCATGAAATGTTTTATATATGTCTCAAATGACATACCATACCCACAAAACATGTGTCACTATTTTGTGTCATTTAAAATATGAAAAGACTCCTTTGGACTGCAGCTTATTCTATGTGAGGACAGAACTGAAATCACCCTCACCAGATGCCACATTTGCCAGCACCTTGATCATGGACTTCACACCTCCAGAACTGTAAGAAGTAAGAATTTGCTCTTTAGAAGCATCTGATTTATAGTATTTTTTGTTAGACATCCCAAGCGGGCAAAATCACCACTCAATAGCAAAACAAAAACAAAACAAACAAACGAAAAGGTAAATGCATGAATAGAAGATTGGACAAACAGTCCTTTTTAAAATACTCTGGGCTCTGATTCCATGTTTTCAGACCTGTTTTATTGCCTATCATTACACCTGTTATCCTACCAACACCAAATGGAAGCATTAGTATTTGTTTTGTCATTTAGCTTTTGTAATCACGCTTGCTGGCCCGTCTGCCTAGAATAAGACCCTTTCTTCTGCATGGATGAGGCTCATTCACTCTGTTCCTTTGGGCTTCTACTCAAGCAGGACCTCCTCAGAGAAGCTTTCCTCACCTCCTTCTCTGAAATAGCAGTCCTTTTCCAGGTTCCTTTCATCCTGCTTTGTTTTCCTGCATAGATACCAATTCTATCATCAGTATTAATTAATTTTTAAGCTTTGTTTTTAAAGCATTTTAGATTCACAACAAAATTATTTATAAGATGTAGAGCTCTCTTCAAGAGTAAAAAATTGTTAAAATCAGTGACCTACATTAATTCATCTCTAATATCACATAAGTCACAGCTGAGTTTAGGACTTGCTCTTGGTGTTGTAACGTTAGCTTTGACAAATATATGGTAATGTGAATCTATTGTAGCATTCAGAACAGTACATACAGTATAGTTTTACTGCCTTAAAATTCTTCTGTGCCCTGCCTAGATCTCTGTTCCTTCTGCCTAACCCTTCCCTACCTTTGGTCTTTTTATTGTTGTGGGACTAAAAAACAACTTCTAAAATCATTGTTTAGTTCTCTCAAAGAATAGCAAAATCTTTAGAGTATAGAAACTACATTTCATAAAAACCTTTAATCTCCAAACACTTAATGAAAATATTCCTGTTATGGTGGAATTATAAGTTTTTCCAAAAGATCAATGATTGCTCGACTTGGGGAAATGATAAAAGAAAAGAAACTGGTATACTGTGTTTGGAAATAGCATGGAAAATTTCAGCTGATTTTTTACCAGAAATTATTTTTGCATTTTAAAGTGTTTTTTTTAACTCACCCAACCCTGTTGTTTTTGAATGGAAGGAGACCAAATTCATATGACTGATAGGCTGTATTCAGAGGGTTCTTATTAGGATTTTCTCTAATGTCAGGAAATAGCTTAAAAGTCCAATCTGTACAATCTGTACACATCTGCAGAGTCAAGCAGTCTGAGATGCTTCTGCTAATGTTTCCAGGAAACTAACTACCATGCCAGGTACGTGACTTGTTGCCTGGCAACCTCAGGAGCCAAGCTTTAACTGCCTTCTGCAAGAATTTCTCAGATGTAAATTCGTGGTTGTTTTGGAAACTCACCTCAGAACACTATGTCCTGGTGTCCATGATCAAAGCAAAGTGGAAGAAGGAGACAATTTTCTAGAATATTCATAAAACAATCCTATTTCTCTACTCCTTAATTATTATACTTTTAAAGAGAAGCCCTCAGATTTCCATGCATTTTATCCTAGCCAAATCATGATGATTTAATGGGCATGATGAATCTATTTCTTTTCCAGGTTGACCCGCAGCACTAATTTTTAAGTTTGGTTCAGAGACACAGGCAAGTTATAGGAAACTGTCTCTTTCAATAGCTGGAACCCCTTGACCCTTGACTGCATGAGAAATCTGACTGTAGTGAATGATTTTTCAGTGGTTAGGAGAGCAAGGAGTCTGTTGAACACCTCCCATAAAGTAATTTATTCAGTAATCACAAGATCAGATGTCACAGCTGCTACTATTTCATTGCACAAGAAAGGAAACTAGAGAGATAGCTAACTTTAAGAAATTTCACAAGGTCACCAAGGTAAGATTTGAGCCCATGAAGTTTGACACTAGTTTATATTTTCTTAAGGTCCTGGAGATAATTCTGACTTCAGGAGGGTTTTAAGAAATACAGAGCTAAATTTGGTTCTTTCCAAGAGCTAAAAGAAGCTGACTCCAGGTGAGGTGGCAGAGGGCCTGTTGACAAATCTAAGATTTTAATCCTAAGAACAATGGAAAACCATTGAAGAGTTTTAGGCAATAGAGCAACAGAACAGGATCAGTTGCGGGAGTTCCTGAAATCATTCTGCCCAGCCTGGCTGTTTTGTGGAGAGTAAATTGAAGCAGTGGCTTGGGAAAAGAGGTTATTTCAGATATTTAGCCAGTGGTCAGGCTGGCTTGGAGTCCAGTGCACTGGCATCACAAAAGAGCAGTCATATTTGAAAATATTTTAGGTGGCAAAATCAAGAAGAAATGGTATCTAATTATTGACTCCTGGAAATTGCTGGACTACCAAAAAACTATTAGACCAATGGCAAAAGAAAGGGTCCTAAATTATTTTGAAAAGGATTAGATATTAATTCTTAATGATCATAAAAGTCACTATGGGGAAATCTGAATTTTTAAAGACTTGCTTTGAACAACCATTTTGAAGAAGGCAAAAGTCACTAGGGTAGCCATTGTTAATCTCCTGTTGTTTGTTTTAAAGACCTGTATTGCTTGCAGTGTTCTGTTCTGAAATGCTATGTTGTGTTTGACTCTATTCCGTTTTGTTTTACTTTGTTTGGTTTTGTTCTATTCTCTTTAAAATAAAAAATAATAGTAATTTAAAAAAAAAAAAAGAAAGAAAAGAAATTCAGAGCTAGACCCAAGCCTTTCCCCATGAGTCAGCATCTCCCCAGGAGTCAGCATCAGTGTGGACTTTGGGGAGGAAGAACTAGAACCATTCTGCTGGAAACGGCCAAGTGCAGGCTGCTGTGGGACTGGGACATCCAGAGCCAAGCTTCTCCCTGTGATTCAGCATTGGTGTAGACTTTTGGGGAGGGAGAACTAGACCTGTCCTGCCTGAAACAGCCCCATGCACTGGCTGCTGCCTGGACTGGGACGTCCAGAGCCAAACCTCTACCTGTGGGCCCCCACTGGCAGGGGGGACAGTTAGATCCCAGCTCCTTCAGGCTCCTGGGCTGGCAAACAAAAGTGTCAATCCCCTTCCCCAAGCAACTGGCGGATCCAGAGAAGCACAAGCTCTAGTGATAGTTATTAAGGTGAAATCCAGTTGAAAGCCTGTGGTACTTTGGTGTTTCACTGACCTTGCAGGTCTAGGGCCAGTGCTCTGATCATCTATTCAGAAGATAGCAGTACGCAGCATATCCTCTAGGAGGAGTCTCCTTCTGAGGGTGGTAGCCATTGGTGATTCCCTATAGTCTCACTCTGAAGTCCTACATTGTTTATTGTTTTGTTGGGTTGTGTTTTCTTCTCTTTCGCTGTTTGATTATGTTATACCCACTGACATGAGCAGCTATTTCAAGGATAGTAAGATATATATGGTAGCCATTTTGAATTTACTGTAGTCTTTTATTGTATCCACTGTTTTGTTTTTACTATTTTTATTCTATTCTGTTCTGTATGATTTTTACTGTGTCTAAAAGTATCTGCAGCTATTTTGAAGACAACAAAACACATTATGGTAACTACTGTTGATTTTGTAATGTTGTGAAGTCCTGTATCACTTACTCTGGTTTGTTCTGATTGGTTTTATTCTGTTTTATTTTCCTTTCTTGTATCCTCTTTAAAATAAAAAAAAAGAAAGAAGAAATTTAAAGCTAACATATGGTTTCAGGGAAGTTATTTGTTTGTAGCAAACCTTTAACCTTTTAAACTAACCATAGTCATTGGATTTTGCGTTATACCACAGGTGTCAGAACATCCTACTTACTGATCCAGAATCTTCCCAATGTGAGGGAGACTTGTCTGCCTGGCAACTTCACAATTTAGAAAGCAAAATTTACTATTGTTATTTTATTTCTTATTGTTATTTTTCCCACTTGCTCATTTATTTATATATTTACTATTATTCAATACAATACACTTTGCTAAAATTGCAAGAAGGGATTTCAAGAGGCGTGACTTTCCATAATTAAGATTATGCTTTTTCTTGTCACAAGGATTTTGTGATTTAACCAAGTTTTTTACTTGATAAAATCATTACATTAGCAGAACTGGACTGGGGATATAGCTCAGAGGCACAGTGTCTGCCTGGAAAGTGCAAGATCCTGAGTTTGATTCCCACTACCAAAAAATATAAATTAATTAAAAAAATTAACAGAACTGCTAGCTAATCAGTTGTCATGAGGATTAAATGAAACAATGCAAGCAAAGTACATAAAACCTCATAGAGGGTGCTTGTTTAGTAATGACACATATGGACTCAGCCCTTAAGAATACGGGGTATCAGCGCTGGGTGTGGTACCACATGCCTGTAACTCCAGCACTTGGGAGACTGAGGCAGAAAGATTGCTGCAAGTTCAAGGCCAGCCTGGGCTACAAAAGTGAGTTCAAGGCCAGCCTGAATGACATAACAAGACCCTGTCTCAAAAGCAAGCAAGCAAACAAACAAGCAAACCAACAAAAAATTTGTCATTAGAGCAATAGGCACATGAAATATATTGCTATGTTTCAAAGGTGATGAGTAAACTAGACATTCACATTAAGAGAAATAATTTGAAGGTATCAAGTGATGTGCTTCTCATGTCTTAAATGTGTACCTACTCTGTAGTGGGCATTGTGCTCAGAAAAGAGCTCTGTGCTAGGTAACCAAAACAAAGATCTTGCTCTAGTGGTAGCTATGGTCCAATAGGGAGTATTCATACAGACAATTATATGTCATATGACAAACTAGAAAGGCTGTGGCATAGTTAGAAAAGTATTATGAAGTGAAACAAATAAACATAATAGAGAACAACAGTATTGAAAAAGTGATGTGTTAGCACAAGAAGGTCAGGGAAGTTGCCATGAGAAAATGGTACTGGAACCAGCAACAGAAGACCAAGGAGCCTCAGTGGAACAAGCCTGTAATCTGGAAAGCTGAGCCAGGGCTGTCACAAATTCAAGCCTAACCCAGGAAACTTGCCAAATTAGCAATACCTTGTGTCAAAATTAAAAAGGGCTGTAGATGCAGCTCAGCAAGAAGATCCAGGTTTAAGCCCTGGTACCTCAAAAAACATTTAAAAAAATAAAAATTAAAAAGAAATAGAGCAGGGAATGCAGACAGCCTGGGAGCAAGCATTGTGGGGACAAAAACAGCAGTGGCACAGGCCCTGAGATGGAAGCAGGCAGCTAGGAGCTGGCAGGGCAGTGGCAGCAGATGAAGCTAGAAAGACTTCAGGGAGTGGATTGTGTGGGGATTGAGTAGGAAGAGGTAAGAATCTGAGTAAGTCTGTATTAAGAATGCGCCACAAGCTAGGACAGCACTGATAATGAGAATCCGCTTTATGTAGAACTAGGTCTTCCCCTGCACCCTGCCTTTCCCCCCACTTGTTTGCAGAGTGTTTTTGTTTTTGTTAAGCACATATTTTCCTTTTTCTTGCACAAATACATGTGAGTGCATGGCAGTTGGGGTAGTTTGAATAGGAAAATTTAATGTGGCACAATGAAGGTAGAGAGACTTTCAGTATGTCAAGAGCCCCCAGTGGGCAATTTTAAATTTTCCAAAGGGTAAAGTGCTTATTCTTCTAACCTCAGAAACTTTAGGACACACGTTATTCAGTGAAAGGAAGATTCGTACTCACTGAGGTCACATGCACTGAAATACCAAGTCAGAAAATCCATTTATTTTTGTGCATTAAGAATTATCAATGCTTCCAAGATTTAGCTATTATCAACCTTGCCCCTCTAAACATGGGTATGCATATATCACTGTAGTATGATGCTTTAATTCCTTTGAGAAGATACCCAGAAGGGAACTAGCTGGGTCAAAGGCAACCTCTAGTCCTAGTTTTTTGAGAAATGTCCACACTGATTTCCGCAGTGATTGCACCAGTCTACACTCCCACCCACAGTGGAGAAGGGTTCCTTTGTCCTCACAGCTTTGCCAGCCCATCAACCAGAGAATGAATAAAAAAGATTTGGTTTTTTATACAATGGAGTATTACTCAGTCAGAGAAGGATAAACTTGAGACATTTCTAGGTAAATGGATGTACCTCGAGACCATACTCTTAAGTGAAATAAATAGGACACTCCTGTAAATATTACATTGTTTCTGCGGTGTGAGAAACCAAAGGTGTAGATAAGAACCAAAGTGTATAATAGGTATTGTAAATAGGAAGAAATTGTTCAAAAGAATTAGGAGTTAGGGAGGGGGCGGGGGAATGAAGGAAGGTAAAAGAAAAAAATATAAAATAGGGATAAAATGGAAACGAAACTTTGTAAATAAGGAAGCTACTAGGGGTTGAAGGGAGGGAAAAAGAGGAATCAAGATGTATCATATACAGATACAAATTCCTTATAATGAATATGATCATTGTCTATATCTAAATTATACCAATAAACTTTATTAAGAAATAAAATAATTATCAGTGCTAAAGGGACTGGAAATTGGAGTTCTTCCTCTAGTGTATTATTCCTGAGGGCATGCAGCACATGAAGCTGGAGCGTAGTGAAAAGATAGCATGGAACTAGAACAAAGTAGTTGCTTAATTTAAATTCCTATTAATATCAAACTTAGGGTTTTGTTTTTGTGTTTATTTGGTTGGTTTTTGTTTTCTGCTATTATGTTGGGAATTGAACCCAGTACGTTGTGCAGGCTAAAGAAGTGCTCTTGATTGAGCTACACCCCCAGTCCAGGTTAAGAATCTTACTACCAGTAACACAGGTCAACGAGTCCTCAGCCTATCAGTCTACTAGCTAGTGCTTGGATGAACACCACAAATGTTTCCCAGAGTGTTTTGACATTGTCCACAATTTTATGGCTGCTTTACTTTCTTCTCCGTTTCTTAATGCAGTACAACAGTAAACAGGCTCCCATATGGCCCATTTCTTACACGGTAACACTTTAAAAACACCACAATCTAGCAAGAGTAATTAAGAAACAATTCTCATCTTTAGTCGGAGCATTCAATGAACATTAATGAAGATCCAATTCCTAACCCGCAGCAGGAATCCACAAGAATTCTTTCTCTATTTCTTTCCAACTCTTGTATAAATTGCAGGCGCTGGGAGCCTCCCATTAGGTCATTACTCTCAGCTCTCTCCCCAAACCACCCCAAGACATCCTGCCTGTGTTCCACCCTGGCTTCCCCCCTGGCCAGCACCTTCTGTAGCCCTTCTTCCTGAGAGTGGCTGTTAACATTTATGGTCCAACCTACCAGCAGTGCCAAGTTGCTTTCCAAGGGTGAGAAGAAATCGCTGCCCTCTCTGTCTCAGTCTCCCTCAATCAGCAGCAATTAACATCTACTGAGTGCCTCGAGGATCACTTTCCTGTGTGCCCTCAGTGCATCTAATAATTCTAATAGAAAGTTCTCAAGGATGAATTTTAGCAAATAAAATTCTTCATCTTATATCTATATAAAGTAACACACTCAATAAGATAACTGAGGGTAAGGTCACAGTAGGTGACCTAGTTTATCTGTACTCTGAACCATTATCAGCAGGTAATGTAATCCAAATATCTAAGCAAAAAACAAACAAACAAGCCTGTTTTCTTCATGTTTCAATGCTTGAGTGACACCTCCTCGTAGTTACTGAACCTTGAACTCCATAATTATCCAAATAGTCAGTGAGTATTTCACCACTCTACTGTATATATCTTCCTCAGTCTCCACTTTATTTGTACCTCCATTAAAAAAGGAAAGAGACTGACTTCAATCATAACTGCCTGCAATAGGGCCGGGGTTTAGCTCAGTGGCGTACGAGCCTAGCAAGCACAAGGTCATGAGTTTGATCCCCAGCACCAAAAAAAAAAAAAAAAAAAAAAAAACCCTGCCTTAAATCATTCTTGAAAAATTTCAGAGAGCCTGTGAATGAGTCACGTAACCTTTTCCTTTTATTTGCTCACCAGATTTAGTCTAATCATACATAAACATGCTTTTGATAAGGAAGGAAATCATACCAGTTTAGTGTCATACACCTGGATTTTAAGAGAGCACAATTTTACAGGCAAGGATTCACTCACTAGAGCTATTTGTATGGAAAATATTTGAGATATTATAGACTTAGGTACAAATCAAGTCAAATGGGGCCATTTTTGATCATTGACTTCAATATAGAAGAGATCTGCCTTTCTGAGCTCTCTTCTTATTCACTGCATATTTGATGTCACATGAAATTTGATGTCATAAAATCATATGTGATATCTGATCTACTTGGTAATCTATTAATATTGTACTACCTTGTCCAGTACATCTTGATCAATCTTGTTTTGTTTGCTTTTCTTGTCTCCTTACTTCTGATGTTGGGATTAATCTTTTTAAATTCCCCATCATTGAGAAATAGTGCTTGACATACAGTACTATTTCTCCAGTTCAATCATTCTTTAAATGCTAACACTATCCTGTCTTCCTTTCATTATTGGATCTATGAATATAACTTAGCCACCAAAATCCTTAAAACTCTATGC
The DNA here is from genome assembly GCA_004365215.1 of Cuniculus paca. Taxonomy (NCBI): domain Eukaryota; kingdom Metazoa; phylum Chordata; class Mammalia; order Rodentia; family Cuniculidae; genus Cuniculus; species Cuniculus paca. Next base: position 16,012 of record RJWT010001337.1, on the reverse strand, counting down.
AAGACTTTATGACTGACTGCCCCTACTAAATTCTTCTTAATATTGTAGAGTACATCTACAATGAAATTTTATTGAAATGTAAATTTTGTTTATATGAGTATAAATTGGGCATTTAAATGGACATTTAACCCAATCATAAGAAAAAAGGGAGTATTTGAGACAAATAGAAAGAAATTAAATTAATGCCTATTATATTTAGCTTCTAAAAGTCTTTTACCTGTATTTCTTGAACTGGCTGTAATTCCACTAGAACTTTAAACTCTGTAAGGTCATCAAAGAGCACCTTGTCATGTTTTTTACTGTAGCATGAAGTTTCACTTAAAAATTCTTTACAAATAGATGTCTGTTTTTTTCTGAGCACTTTTCCTATGGCTTTTATCTCTGAAGAGCCAATTTTGCACTCAGAAAAATTACATTCATGTTAATAAAAATATTAATTTAAAAGAGTGATTACTGGGAAAATGATGGCTGCTATCACACATAATTCCCACTTACCTAATACACATTATTCTCTTTGGACAACGCAAGCCTCGGAAGGGTTGGCAGATGTCTCAGAATCCGTGCATGAAATATGAAGCTTAATAGGGGTTGGATTGCACTCATTATTAAAAACCAATAGCCTCACCAGGTAACACACACACAATAACTGAATGGAGTTTCACCTCGATAGCTTAAAATATTGGCCCCACACAAATAATCAGTATTTTAGCTATTAACCCTAATTATGATTCAAATTGTTCTATCAATTGTAAATTCAGAATTACTATCCAATCATTGTGCAATCCTTGGGAAAACTGGAAATAGCCAATGATGAATATTATTCTTCCCTAATAGAAGTGCATCTAATTCTGCAGTAATAGATTTAAGTAATAGATTCAAAACACAGTAGATGATTTCAGTATGATTGAGGGGCTCCACGCATACATGCACACACACATACACACACACATACACACACACACAAGTGTTTATGCCTATACATGTGCACACACACAATTTCCTCACATTTAAAAAAAACTTCATAGAAAAGGAAGTTTCCCATTAACAAAATTCAATCTGGAAATTACAAGTAAAGGAGAGGATGTACATCCCACTACCTCCTTTAAAAGTCTGGCCCTGCTTTCTTCGCTTCTTCATTTTTCAGAGAAATTGGGCCATGCTACAGGATTTGAGTTCTCTTCCTTGGAGAAGGGACTTATCCTTCACTTGAAAATTGCTGGAAGGATCCTGGGATACAGGTACTGAGGCCCATGATCCAGCTGTCTTATAGTCTCTGTGATGTCTTTTAGAGAAATTATGACCTGCAACATCAGACGAATGATGTGGGCTCAACTAAAGATTTGCATAAACTGAACATTACCGAGTCCTAATATTTAAAGTGGGATAACTAAGTAAAAAGTCTCTCCAAGCTGTTTGACAGCCCTATGAATATGCAGATAAGAAACCAAAGACAGACTTCCAGTAGTGTGTAGTAAATACATCGGCAGAAATGTGCAGCCAAAGCAGAGGATTTAAATCCGTACAGTGTTTCCTTCTAAGTACAACACTTAGAGGCAAGTTTTATTATAATGCACTGAATCTATTGAGCATTCAAATCAGTTGATAGCATTTCTAAATCACAGTTATTTTGGCATTTCTTATTGAAAGCAATAGAAGAGCAACCAGAAGTAATAAATTTGTTTGTGAAAAGCAGCTGTGCTCGTGGTGGTTGTACGTTGTTGTAAGCAGGACAAAATTATGCAATAAATTCACAGATGTATTGCCTTTATTGTCAACAATGGCTAGCTTTTTCCTGGTTATTTTAAGCACATTCATACATGGAATTGCTTCCCTTTTAATCATCACTGCCTGGGTATATACTTCAAGCGCCATCCACTACAGGACAAGGTTCACACTCTCTGAATGAATGACATCTTGACAAAGTCTGGATTTGCAGCAGGCACTTTCTTCAATGTTTTGACAAACAAACTCAAGAAAACTGTTCATATAAAATGCATATCACTGGCTGAAGAGCCCTCACAATTACTCTAGATTCCCTGAAGGGGGGAAGGGAAAGGTGTCTCAGTCTCCTGATAAATTAGGGTAAGCATTTATTTATTTATTTATTTACTTTTTATTTATTGAGAGTAATGAGAGTCTAGTGTTGGGTATAATGAGTTGACTAGCATATACATAACCATATTTCTGTTCAGAAGACATTTGACTCTCTTTCTTCCCGCCCAGCACCAGATAGCTGTGTTCTACTGTGTTGTACTTCATGTATTCTATAACTTGTGTATACTGCACTGAGTGATCATTTCTCTATCTTTCAAATATGAAAAAAATTGAGAAATTAATACAAACAGAAGAAAAAAATCTATTTCTAAGGAGAAAAACAGAAGTGGAAATTCATGTATTTGTAGTTGCAAAAAAGAACAATTATTTGTGGTATTTATCACTCTGTTTCTACCAACAAGAAAGAAAAAGATAAAGTGAAGAGATGCCTGAGGTCCTCGTTATGTATATTTAGGGGAAGTGGGGGCAGATGTCCTGAATTTGCAGGAGTCTTTCAGCTCGCATTGCTGAGGCAAGTTGTAACACTCCACTTAATAGTGATTCAATTCCTGGACTGGAGTCACTGTGGAACAGCCAGGAGACAGAGCTTGAAACAAACGCTGGACTTGTTTCTTTGGTGGAAATTAAAAAAAAAATTTCTCCTCCTATTTCTTAGCTTTTCTCATTAGTATCTTTTTTGTCTCCATGATTCAGCAATTTTGAAATCTAGTTAATCAAAGAAATGATAGAACAACAGTTCAGAACCAGCTAAAAATAAGACAAGTCCAAAGGGGACACCTTTTCCCCAGTCAAGTACTCCAGCCTGTCCCCACCCTGCATCTCGACCCCACACCTGCTCCTACACAATCCCTTCCTGCACTCTCATCCTTTGAACTCAGCACTGAGTCAAGGAATTTCAGAGCTTAACTATGGAGCTAGACTAACTGATCCACAGACTATACCTTCATCTACTTGCTCCTCATCCTGTTCCCCAGCTTGGATCTCTCTTTGCTTGAATTTCCTTTACATACAAATGTTTATAGCAGCACTATTCATAATAGCTAAATCCTGGAAGCAGCCTATCAGTGGATGCATGGATAAAGAAAATGTGACCTGCGTACACAATGGAACACTACTCAGCTACAGAGAAGATTATATTCAAGACTTTTGTAGGAAAGTGGATACACATGAAGAACATAATGTTAAGTGAAATAAATCAGACAACCTTAAACATCATATGGTTACTCTCATTTGACTAATGCAAAATACAAGTTAAGAGAAAATAAAATACTAATGAAAGGAAACAGGGAACTAGACCTTTTGTAAATGGGAAGGGGTTCAAGAAACTGAAGGTGGGGATTGTGGAAGGTAAGGAAATGTGAAAATCTTTAACAGGTGTCATGTACATTTACCAAATAACTACAGTGTATGGAAACTTTATACTGCATATGGTAAACATGAACAATAATAATATTTTCCCAGGGATTCTGGGGGTCTAGGGAAATGCGCAGGTGCACCTGTTCTAGATGCTCCTCTAGGCTCTCTAATTGCTCAAGAAACGTCTGAAGAGCAATCCTAGGTGTGATAACCAAGAGATGGTGGGCTACAAACTATTATCACCAGATGTGATCAGTCTTGTAAGATGGTCTCTCTACCCTTAGCAGGGTGAAAACAGAAAATGTAAGTCAGCCACGCATGCATCTTAGAGTTGGGCTCAGTACTGTTATGTGGACAATCAGTCTGCACCCTCAGAACTGTCAGTGATGACAACTAATGTGATAGAAATGGAATTTATTATTTACCCTAAAATTATGTGGCATTGAAGTACATTATAAGTTACTGGACTAGACTAATAACGGGAAATTCTAACACTCTTTTCTTCCTCTATGCTGTATCCTCTGAACTCTGGGAATGGTAAGGAATTGTAAAAACTTTGTATAAGAGGTTTGTCTTTTGATATTTAGTCTTGTTGTTTTGCCCAGGTTGGCCTCACATTTCTGAGTTCAAGCAGTACTCCTGCTTCAGCCTTCTGAGTAGCTGAGAGCACAGACATGAGTTGATTGCCAGGGCTGGCTTGAAAATTATATTTTTAATTAGAAATATTTAATATTTGAACATTGTTCTGCTGAGGTCTGCAATCAAATCTATAATAGAATTATGAAAGGAAGGACACGGAAGTGACCTCCTAATTCCAAGTTATTAATCTAATAACTACCTCGTTCATAATAGATAGCACTTTGAGTCACCAAAGAGAAGAATTTGGGGGAATCCTCTCTCTAATATTTTTACAAGAAAGCGATTGATTCTTCATGAGTTTTATGCACTCTTTGACTTCAGTTTCCTTTCCTTATAAAAAGTGATGAACTGATATTACACATCAGTAATAATCCATTATATTAATCACCCTTTTATCTTAAAAATTTCCCTAACCTCTTGTTGCATTTTATTTCACAACTTCTCTTTCATTTTCAACCCCTTAAGGGAAATTGGGACTTGGAAAATATGAACATGTTCTCTCAGCTCACCCCCAGAACAAAGGAAACTAGAAGCCTGTTTTAGGCACAAGAGGAGATGAAGGTATGTTCATAATGATGAAACATGAAATATAATTGGAGCTGAGACAGTGTCAAGTGCCATGGAAATGTGAGGAGACAGACTTTCCAGACCTTGCATTTACTAGGTGCCATTAATAGAATACACAGAAAGAGATGATGCCACCTGAGGTCTACACCAAATATCACTCTGAAACTGCCCACTTTTCTTTGGTCATTCACCAGCCAATCAGATGCAGAGAACAAAGGAGATTTCCAAGGCAAGGGGAATTGCGATAGCCCAGGATGGAAAGTAGTGAGGACTTTCAGAGTCCTTCCAATTGAAGAGCTTCTCAAAGAGATTCTCTTGACTAGGAGCATCTTCACTGGACCATGCGTCAGAATACATTATTTTAAATAAACCACTGAGATCTTAGGATTCTTTATTAGAGAAGTGAGCAAATTCAGGGCTAATGCTAATATTGAGCCTAAAGTAATTATCTCTATGAATTACTCTCAGAAGAAAGAATTCTAGTTTTCTCCTTTATTCACATTGTTACTTGCTGATTTATTGATATGCCTTTCCTGCAATATACGATGAGAAAATTAACTCTAAACGACAATATATTGACATTCAAATATCACTTGAGGATTGCTTCTACTTTTTTTTAATTCTAAACATCCAAATGAAAAAAACAGTAACAGGAAAACATTCCTCTCATTGCAGAGAAAAGTACATAATTTAGTTGTAATGAAAGAGAGGGTGAAAGTAGGACTCTTTCTAAGCCTGTTAGAATAGAAACTTAGCAGGAAACTATGGTACAGATACATGAAGTATAAATACCAAAGGCAGAGATTAATTATGTTTGAGAGATATTCCTGGAAAGCTGTTAATCCGTTGTTTTTATCCATTGTCATGGCAACCACTAGAGATGAGAAGACTGCCAATAATAATCAAAGGAGAGTGGAGTTAGGTCATGAACTCTCATGATTTACAATTGTAAAACCTCCAAATGGGAAGCAAAAAACTGGTGCTGAGACCAGCAAGAGGCATAAACAAGGAGAACGGGTTTCACGGACAGAAGGCAGCTGGCATTGCCATCATGAGCAAGACCTGGTCACTTCTCTCAGAAGCTGTGCTGGACAATAACTCTGCTGAAAATGTTATTGTCTCAGGAGTCACAGAAGTTTCCCAGTGGTCTTGTAATCTTAAAAATGAGCATCTCATAACTTCATTAAAGGTAAATATGTCAGCTGAGTAAAGTATCTCAGACCCGCTGCTCCACCTACCTGAGGCAGTTCAAGAATAACTTGTGCAACTTAACCTTCTCTCATAAAAAAATGAAAAGGCTTGGAATGTAGCTCAGTGGTAGAGTATCTGCTAGTGTAATGTGCCAGACCCCAAAAGCAAGCCCCACTATCACAAAAAAGGTGATGCATTTAACTGAACACTGAAGATTAAATATCTTTTAAATTATAACATTTTTTAAATATAGCATTTTTAAAATACAGGATTTTGACAGGCCAACAAACAAGAAACAACGCCAGCATGGGAGACAGATGGAGGCAGGGTCTGGCATGAGAGGAACACTCTTCAAAAGTGTTAGGAATCTCCTGCAAAAATAGGAGAGCTGTAGACAAGGCAAAGTAAAGCATGGAAGTGTTGCAAGAATAGATAAAACAGATAGACGCACTCTCAGAATCTCCATCAGGGAGGAAAGTCTATTGAAATGTATGAACAGAAATAAGAAGGACTGCAGCTCTAGCAGTGGAAAGGCAAGGGCTTTCGCACTGCGCCTGGATAACACGAGCAGGAATCAGGCTGCGAGACACACAGACATGAAGAGAAGAAAACAAAGCGAGCAGAACTGATAACCTTACTCAAATCTTCAGCTTCTTTCTTCTTAAGAAGCATTATGAAAAGAAAGATAAAGCATATGAAAGGAAGATCTGACTCCTATTACACTGCAGTTGTATAAAACACTGGGGTACAGGAATTTTCACAAGGTCATCTAATGCAGTCTAAATGATTATATTCATAACAGACTATGAAAGTTCTATAAGTATAATGTATTATAATTATATAATTAACATACAGTCTGTGCATATCATATAATATTCAGTATTCACTATTATAATGTATCTGTAATATGAAATATCTACAATATACCTGTAATACAATATATGTATAAAATATAGTACTGGCAGTATATTTTCTATGATATCAATAATATTTAAAAGTGTATCCTATGATATAATATGTTGCATCCCATAAATTTAATAATTTTTTTTTTTTTGCAGCACCGGGGATTGAACTCACGACCTTGCGCTTGCCAGGCAGGCGCTTAGACCGCTGAGCTAGATCCCCAGCCCTGTTTTTGAGACAGGGTTTCACTATGCCGTTCAGGCTGGCCTTGAGCTCACTTTGTAGCCCAGGCTGGTCTCGAACTCACAATGATCTGCCTATCTCAGCCTCCCGAGTGCTGGGATTACAGGAGTGAGCCACCACGCCTGGCTTAATAATGTATATTGTATTATATTTGGCAATATGTTTATGCAATATATATTTTGAATTATAATTAAGAATGCTATGCAATCTAAGTACAGAGTCTGCCAAAAAAATGTATACATACTAGGAAAAGAAAATTAGTATGATGTTTTCTGAATGGATATTGTTACCCTCATATGGGGGACCATAGAGGATTTCATGCATCACAGAAAACCCTGACACTGCTGGCCCTTGCAGAAGAAACTGAAAATTCAACTGCAGCAATCTCAATGAACAAGCTTTTCCAAGCAGTTGTTCACCATACTAATAAATGCCTGGAAGCTAATGATCACCCGTATGATTGCACATTTTCACTCTTCCAAGTGCCTAGACCTGTTCAACTCCAAAGGTAACTGGGGGACGTAGTAAATTGCCTTTGCTTCTTTCTGTTTTTCTGAAGTGCACTCAGCAAAAGATCACCTGAGCAGTTGATCACAGATTATCAGTTCCACTATGATGATTGTACTTCCTAGGGACGGGATTTGGGAAACTGAGCTTTAAACAGTACTAGGATGAATTTTATGATCATGAAAGATTATGAAATTCAAGTTAAATGTTCATCTTTCTGGAATGTTCAAGAACAAGACAATATGATTTTAATGATCCAAGAATTTCTATTTTGGAAATGACTAAATATTATAGTAGTTCCTACTTTATGACAAAAAAGAGAAATGAGGGCTCACTATAAAATGTAAAATCTAGATAGAACTCAATGGTTTTGTTAACAATGTATCATGATGGTGGCCTTAAAAAAGATTTTCCGCTGTTGGTATATCTAACATCTCTTCTCTCACCTGAATCTCATTTCTCCTTGTGTTATCATCAAAGAATAAAGGATCACCATCACCCTGAGATCTGAGATTAAATTCATTTTATATGAACAAAGTTATGGCTGTCTTGACTGCTTACTTCATTTGAGAGTTCTTATGAAATTAATATTTATTTTCTAATAAAGTGCACTGGAAGGAATGCTTCCTTTGGCTCGATGTGTGAACTGGAGAAGCAGGAGGCAGTGATTGTAGCCGTTGCCATGACTGCCACACTGAGTGTGGTCCCACACTTGAGGTCACTATTGCAAGATCTGCGCTCATCTATCTGAATACCCAGAAAACATTTGCACTGTGGTTTTCGTCCATATGGCCCCTCCACGCCCCAGTGGTCTGCATTATTAGCAATTAGTTATTAGAAACAGAGGTTCTATATACATTTGCGTACGTGTGCCTGTATAGAAATTCATTTGTATTTGTCTTGGGTGAAAACTTGAAAATGGAATGGCCAGGTTAGCAGCTGAATATTAAATTATTAAGAAATTGTCTATTTTCTGTAACAATTTTCATTTCCACAAGCAGTACATAACAGCTCCAGTATCTCCTCCCCAGCATCTTATTATCTCCCCAGACAAGTGTACAAATATAAATAATTTAGAATTCTTCTGCATAGATTTGTGTTTTCCTTCTCATTTAATAATCTAATAAATTATTTATTTATATCAGTCTGTCATTTAATTTTCGCTTGTTGGTTCAAAGTGTAAAGTGGGGGAGTTAGGGTTAATATTCATGGTATCTCAGTATGAATTCATAGACATGTATTTTTCAGTTTGGACTACAAACAAATATTACCTCAACTGTGTGGCTCACTTTGGGACACTAGAGTCTCTTGCAAGTAGTCCTTATGTTTTTGTTATGAATGATATCTAGATGTTCCCCAAAGCCTTGTATGTTAATAGATGGAAATTTTGGGAGGTGATTAGATTGTGGGATCATGATAATCATGGGTGAATTAGACCTCTGATGAGTTTATGGCTGACTTGGTGTTAGGAAATAGATCTAGACAAAAGCTGTGGGCCACTAGTGGCACAGCCTGGTGGGGTTTATCTCTTCCTTGCTCCTCCCTTCACTATCTCTCTTCTTCCTCTTTCATTCCATGAGCAACCCTCATCTGCCATGCATCTCTGCCATGCTGCCCTGCCTTGGAGCCAGCGAACCAGGACTGAAACCTCTACTAACTGTGAGCCAAAGTCAACCTCTCCTCCTTTCAGTTGTGGGTGTCCAATATTGTGTCGGGGACAAGAAAGTAACTAAGACATTTGGTATAGCTAATGTGTAGAAATTTGAGTTTTTGTTGCTATTTTGTTTTGAGAACTTTCTTGTTTTCTGGAACTACAAGATCCTCCAGGTTCCAGTCATTATTTTCTGCTTCAGATCTCTATTTGGCTATAGCTTCAAGGATACTTGGTACTTGTTTTATTGGAAAATGATGTGAATAACCAAGATCTGCACAGAAGATGAACTCACTGCTACTGGTATAAAATTTCTTTCAGATCTTCTCAGCTACAGAACCAAAGATATGAATACTAACATATGTACACACATACACCTGTAAATACACCTATATATAATCTTGAGTACTTATGTTACATTATACATGAATCTACACTGATGTCCCTAAATCTAATCCATTGCCACAGTGATCATTTTAGGTTCCTCCTTTCATTTCTCCTCTTGTATTTCTCCTAATTTAAATTGCAACTTGAAAAACAGGCTCCTACCATCTGCCAACCATTTCCTAGACTGTTGAATCCCAGCATACATTTACAGAAGTTTCAAAATTATTATACTAAACTCTGGTGATTTGCTTTTAGCTGCTGAATTTTGCAATTCTATGTAGTATTAATTAAAGAAGATCGACAGCTTAACCATATAGAACTTTCCAATTATTCAATATGATACATTTCACCATTTAAAATATTTTATAATTTTATGTAATGTAGTATGTGTGCAGAGGTTTCACAATTTGAGTTTATCAATTTTATCCCTATTTCATACTTTACAGTGCTATTTTATTTTTCAATTTATTATGTGATTGAGAGTGAATCCGAGAGCCCAAAACATGTTAGGCAAACATTCTGCCATTAAATTTACCCCTAACCATGCATGATACTATTTTACAGGATAAATTTTTTAAAATTTCAGTTTCTGATCTGTAACATCAGTCTTTAAGTGGAAATAAACAAATGTTCTCTCTTCCTTGATTTTCTAGAAAATTTTATATGAAACTTACTAATTTTATTACTATATGTTTGGAAGAATTTGCTAATAAAGTCTTCTGGGATGGATATATTTTGTGGGATGATTGTAACTACAAATTCTATTACTTTTATCAAAACAGGTTATTTGGGTTATCTAACTATCCTTAGGGAAATGTGTCTTAGTGGATTTTGTACATTTTATTTAATTTGTCAAACGTATTACTATAAAATTATTAAAATATGCTTGTATGTTATCTTTTTAAAATATAAAATGCCTATTGATGTTTCATGTCTCATTCTTGACATATGTAATTTTTCCATCTTCTTTTTTGAAGAATTTTCTCCAATGGTTCATTCCTTTTTTTTTTTTTTTGCAGCACTGGGGATTGAACTCACGACCTCATGCTTGCCAGGCAGGCTCTTAGGCCACTGAGCTAAATCCCCAGCCCTGGTTCATTACTTTTATTGATCATCTCAAATAACCAACCTTTATTTTTATTGATTTACTTAATTGACTTATTTATTGTTACCTTTATTGCACTGACTTCTGTCTGTGAAATTATTCTTTCTTTTGCTTATATTTTTGTCTATTTTCTAAGGGAAAATTTTTGCATAATTAATTTTACAAATTCTGACCTTTAAATATGTACCTAGTATCATAAATTTTCTTTTGAATATTGTTTTAGTTGCATTGAAAGAGTTTTCAGCTTATCAGTACATATTTACTGTGCATAATGATTACATTTATCATGCAGTGTTGACACACATACAAAATAAGTCTTTCTTTTTTCATTCTCTCCCCTTCTCCTCCCTCAGCCCGCTCTCAATCTCTGAATCATTTTCACTTTTGCAAAAACTCTATCTCTCTACTTCCTGTTTTTTATCTTTTATTTTACTCTTTTTTATATTTTGTGTTTGGTATAGAAGAGAAGCCATGCAATATATATGGTTGTGTATCTGATTTACTTCAGTTATTATAGTTTTAAGATGCTTCCATTTTGCTACAGATGACTCCAGTTTATTCTTCATTATGACAAAATGGTACTCCATTGCATATAAATGCTACATTTTCTTTAACCATTCATCCACTGATGGACAAATAGGCCACTTCCAAGTTTAGTTGTTATGAATTGTGCTGCTATAAACATGAGAATGTGTGTGTTACTCTAATAAGAAGTTTTTAACCCTTTTGAGAAGATACTGAAAAGGGAAAGAGTTTGGTCAAATGATATTTCTCAAATTTATTTTTGAGGAACATCCATAGTGATTTCCATAGTGGTTGTACTAGTTTACATTCCCATCAACAATAGTGAAACTTTTCTTTTTATTTACAACCTCATTAGTATTTATTATTTGATCTCTTGATGAAAGCCATTCTTTCTGGAGTAAAATGGAATCTCAGTGTTGTTTTAATTTGCATTTCTCTAATGGCCAGAGATGCTGAACATTTTTATTCTGAGAACTACCTTTCTTTATCACTTCAGCTCTATAATATAATTTGAAATCTGGGATAATGCCACCTGTTTTGCTCTTGCTGCCCAGGTTGCTTTTTCCCTCCTGGGTTATTTTCATTTACATATTCTAAATTATTGTTGCTTCCCTAGTTGTGATGTATGATTCATTTCCAGCTTTTCAATTCTTTGATGCTTGTATTTTTTTTAGTCTCAATTTCATTAATTTTTATTCTCATCCTTATAATTTCTTTCCTTGAACTGGCTTTGCATTGGGATTGTTCTTATTTCTCTGGCCTGTAACTTGTATCAGTAGTTTACTTACTTGAACTCACTCTTTTTCTCTAGTGTGGGCACTAACAGCATAAACTTTTTTTTTAGGAGTGCTTCCCTCATAAATTTTGATATGTCGTATTGGCATTATTGACTAATTTTAGAAAATGTTTAATTTCCTCCTTGACTTATTCTGTCTTCCATTAATAATTAAAGAGTGTATTATTTAATCTCCATATGCTTGCAGAATTTCTTTTTTTCTTTTTTTGGCAATTGAGTTCTAGTTTATCAAATCATAATGTATTATGATTTGATAATATATATAGGATAATTTCAATTCATTTGTATTTTGCATTATCAGTGCTTATATGCTGTGCATTTATCTTCTTTCAGCTTACAATATTTTCTAATTTTTCTTTTTATTTATTTTGAAAAGAATACAACCAAACAAAACAAAACAAAACAGAGTAAAGTCAATCAAAACAAAGCAATGAACATGGAATATGACTTTGAAACACTGTAAAAAGAAAGAAAAGAAAAAACAAACAAACAAACAAACAAAAAACAAAGCAATAGATAAGGTTTCCATAATGGCTCTTGTTATCTGCAGTATACCTGCCCATACCATCAGGGATAAGTAAAATCAAACAAAATACAACAAACTAAAGCAGTAGAAACAAATCAAAACATAATAAAACAAATTTTTCTTGTAGTTTATCTTTTGTGCATAGATTATTCAAACATAATTATTATAATTTCCAAATAGTTACAGATTTTGCCAGTATATTTTTGTTATTCATTTCTAATTGCTTTTATATTCAGTGACTCTATGTGTACTTTGTATGATTTAATGTTTTTACACTTACACACACACGATTTGTGCCTTCATAGAAGATTTTTTGTAGATTTTCTATGAATATTTGTAAAAATAAAGTGTTTTCTGTTGTTTTTTGGTTAATTATTTCATAAATTTCAATGAGATGAAATTGGTGTATGAAGTTTTATCAATTATTGAGAAAGAGGTGGTGAATCTTCATCTATTTCTCCTTCATATCTTATCACACTTTGCATAATCTTTTGAAAGCATATTAGTAGTTGCACAAATATTTATAATCATTAATGAATTGACCCAATGATTATGAAATGATTCTTTTTGTTCCTAGAATATCTCCTTTTTCCAAAATATACTGTTCCTCCTATTAATAGTGCTACTTTTCTTTGGTAATTTTTAGCATGTTAAATCTTTAACATTTTCCTTAAATATATCTGTGACTTCATTATTAAAGCTAGCTTTTTCTTGAATGTATACACTTGGATATTGTTTTACACTGAATATGATAATGCCTTTTAACTGATATATAAATTTAACTTACTTTTAGTGTATTTACTGTTGTGTTAGTTCTATGTTTCCCCTATTGATTTCTATTAATCCCATATATTCTTTGTTTCCATTATTTTTTTCTTTACGATTGAGAGATTTTATTTTTCCCATTTTCTCATTATTATAGACCTATTAACTTTGTTATTCATATATAGTATATCTTATATGTCTGCATAATATGTTAAATATACATGAGCCATGGGGGATTGACTCCAGGGTCTTTCACTGAGATACATGTCTTTCCTTGATTGTGTGTGTGTGTGTGTGTGTGTGTGTGTGTGTGTTTCTTGCTCAGTCACTAAGTTACCCAGGCAGAGCTCAACCTTTATTTTTCAGCCTCAGTCTCGCCGGAGTTTTGCAATTACAGGTCAGTACCAACGTGCCTAGCTCTTGCTAAATTTTTCATTAGTGATTGTAGTCATGATTAGAGTATACAGTTTTGCTTTATTACAAATCTACCTATGGTTATACCACTGTACATATATGAAGACTTCACTATAATACATTCCCATTTTTCCTTCCTAATTTTGTGCCTTTGTTTTCACATTTTAATTCCATGCATTATTATATAATGATATTTTGCTTAAAATACTCCATTTTTTTGAAAAGATTTAAATACAGTAAAACCTTTGTAAGAATAATTTGATCTGCTAGTGATTCAAAGCACTTGTATATCAAAACAGTAAGAGAAAGAGAGCAAGTTGTGATATTCAGCAAGATATATTACTTGTACTGTAAGACATCACTTGTTTATCAAGTTAAAATCTCTCAGTAATTTTTTATCTTCTTGTGAAACACTCACAGACCAAGTTACTCACAATCCAAAGTATGACTGCATTAAGAAAATACTTTAAGATAACCACATATTACCTTCTCTGACATTCTTCATTGACATGCATGCATACATACCTAGAGTGGGGCATTGCACCATGAGTCAATCCCAGCTTCACACAATTAATCCCATCATTGCACACTCTAGATTCAGCCACCTTCAAAAAACCTCACCTATGACTATGACTGCAGGGAGCTTTGCAGGGAACATCTAGATTCAAGTCATAACAGGGGTCAAATAAACAAATCTAGGTTTTGAAGTCTAAAAGTGAAAGCTTGATTCTCCTGACATGTTTATATACCTTCTCCATGAATTTGCACCACAATAAATATTTTCCTTCACACAGAGGCTCACAGCACAAGCCCTTGGGTGACTGAATTCTGAAAGTTTGTGAGTTATGAGGTCAAAAAGGAAATATTACTTGTTGTACCAGTATTATCAAGTGCTTTCCATTCTTCAGTCTTTTTCAATTCAGTTCTTCATGCTGTTTAGTCTTAAACCATGGACTACCCTCAGAAATTTAATGATTCTCAGTTACTTAGAGAAAACAGTCTCAATCATTAGTCATTCAAGATCTTCCACCTTCTGACCTCAACCCTTTCTGTGAAACGCTTTTAATGTTACTATATTCAATAAGCTTACTGTACCTACCAGTTAAGCTTACTTTGTTTTGTATTCTCCTCAGATCACTTTTTTTCTTTAACAAGCCATCTTGTAAATCTCTACCAATCATAATTTTAATCTTTATTATAAAGTTAATTTTTTGTGATACTGGGAATTGAACCTAAGACCTTCCCTTTCAGCTACATCTACTTTTTTTATTTTATTTTTTTTATTTTGAAAAGAATAAAACAAATACAAAATAAAACAGAATGTTCAACCAAAACAAAGCAAAGAAAGTGATAAAAGACTTCAAAACAAAACAAAAATAAAACAACAATGATTACCATGTTGCCCCTTGCTATTTTCAAAATAACTTCCCATACCATCAGGAATAATAAAACCAAACACAACAGAACAGGGTAAAACCAATCAAAACAAAAAAACGAAAGCAATACAGGACTTCAAAACAAGGCAGTTGAAATACCACTGAGGCTACCATAATGTATCTTGTTATCTTCAAAGTAGCTGTTTATATCATCAGACATAATAAAAACAAACAAAACAAAATAAAACAAAATAATGAACATGACACAAGACCTCATAACAAGATTAAAGGAAACCAATAATGGCTACCATAATGCCTCTTGTCTTCTTCAAAATAATTGTTCATGCCCTCAGGTAAAATACAATCAAATAAAACAATAGAATAAAACCAATCAAAAGAAAATAATGAAAGCAATACAGGACTTCAAACAAGACTGCAGGAATACAACAGAGGCTATCTTGATGCATCTTATCTTCAAAGTAGCTGCTTAGACCATCACACATAACAAAATCAAACAAAGCAAAATAGAATAAAATCAATCAAAAGAAAACAAGTGAAGCAATAAAGACTTTGGAACAAGATAATAGGAAAACAATAATGACTGCTATAATCCATTTTGTTATTTTTGCAATAGCTGTCCATGACATCAAATATAATAAAATCAAACATGACTAAACAATAAAACCAAGCTAAACAGAACTGTGAGAACAATTCAGGGCTTCAAAACAGAATTATAGATTAACAATGGCCATTGCCTTCCTCCTGGAGACATCTCCTCCCCTTTCACCTTCACAACCTCTATTTTGCATTTTGGATCCCACTAATTTCCCCAATTTCTTATATTAGGGAGATAATACAATGTTCACCCATGTGACTCTGAATCTTTTCACCCATAAGCAGGCTCTTAAGTTGTATCCATTTACCTATAAGAATCTCAAGGTTATCTTTCTTTATAGCTGAGTAGCTTTCCATTGTATAGAAATGCCATATCTTTCCTTTCCATTCT
>RJWT010001336.1:0-49318 GCA_004365215.1 Cuniculus paca | reverse complement strand
TTGAATGTCATATTCTTTTTTTATGCTTGGGAAGTTTTCATGAATTATATCTGTAAATAAGGTCCTGATGTCATTTGTCTTGACACCTGCTTCTTCACTCACATTTTTAATTCTTAAATTATGCATCTTTGAGTTGTCCACCAGCTGTTGAATTGTTATTTCCTGAGACCTTGTTATTTTTAAGAGATCTTTCCTTTCATGGTCATAGGCTGCAATCCTGTCTTCAAGCTTTGAAAGTCTTTCTTTAGTTTCCTTCATGTCAACATGCCAGCTATCAAATGAATTTTTAATTTTCTGGATATCTCTTTGAATCTGTTTCATACATTCTAAATCTCTCTTATGCTGTTCATTTATGGTTTCCTTCATTTTCCTATGCTCCTCTGTTTTTTTATCTGTGTCTTCTTTAGAGATGTTTAGTATTTCTTTTATTATTGTTTTCATTTCTTCTTTTACCTGGGATAGAATTTCTGTTCTAATTTCTCTTATAGCTTCCTGAAGTTGTTTCTTCACTTCAGCTGACATCACTTCGGACATTTCAGGTGTGCAATTCTCGATCTCCATGTTTTCCTCTTGTGGAATTGCACCGCTTGGGTTGGATGCCACAGATTGCCCTTTCCCTCTTTGTCTTGGCATATTCTTGATTTCTTCCACCCCCAAGTAGTGTGGTTCCAGGCACCCCAGAACTGGCCACAACTTCTCTGAAGCTAGACTGTTTGTGTTTTCTGGCCAGTGCTGGCTACGTACATCTGATGCTGGGCGCCTATGTCTCTGCACTGAGCTGGGCACCAAGCCACCCGGGGTTTGCATGGAAGCAGACCTAGTCAGGCCTTGCAAATCCAAGCTATTCAGGAACCTACATGGTATTTCCTGAAACACACACAGGAGCGGATCTCCAACCAATCAGCTTCTGCGGGTCCGCCTACAACCTGGAGCTCCCAAATGACTAGTTTTTCTGGCTTCCTTTCCCAGCGACTTCCAAGGGTCTGCCCACAACCTGGTACTGATGCCAGAAGGGGTTAGCAGTCTTGGCCCCAGGCGTAACCTGCCCGACTCCAAGATGGAGCCTGGCCGATCACTCTCTCCTGTGGGGTCGGGGGGGTGGAATTCCAAGCACTCGCCAGCAGTCAGCGCAGATCTCCTTGTCCACCACTCTCCTTCACCCCCTCGCCTCTCTGCAGAGACCTCTGGGGTTGACCGCAGCTGCAACTATGACCGCGACCGCAACCGCAACCGCGCGCATCTCCAAGCTCAGCAGGTCTTCTGGCAGGGTGAATCTGGCTCCAGGCTGAGGCACTGCAAGCCACCATCTTCTTCTTCATTTAAATTCTTTTTATTCTCTTTGTGGGCTTCAATTCATATTTTAGATTCTTCCTTGGTCCAGGGGACCCACTTCCTTCATTCTTGTCCTCTCCATGATGTTATAATCCAGCATCTGAACTGTTTCTCTCAGAGAGACTGTTTACTCTGCTGCTTACTGTTCTGCCACCTTTAGCTCCTCCTTGGCAATGAATTTTTCAACTCACTTTAACTTAATAAGGCTCAAGGAAGCTAACTTAAAGTTTTAGAACAGTAAAGTCAAACCTGAGATAAAAGCATGTGAAGAGGAGAATGAGAAGCTTTTTAGAACCTGAAATTACCAAAATAAAAAAAAAATGACTCCTAACAAGACCCATAGAGTCTGCATGGAGATGGGGAGGCCAGGAGCATGTGCAAATGTGTAGAGATAGAGAGAGGGGTGAAGAAAGTAAACAAATACATATAGCACCCAAACAACTAAGTTTATTGCAGGGAAAAGAATATGGACACTGAAGGATCTTGGGCAACCAAAAATGGTGGTTAGTGAGTACAAAAATCTTGTATGAGAGTTGCTGAGTCTCCTGAAGATATTTTCCATCAACAAATGAGGTGACTGATTACAACCATCTCACAAATATTGGACTAGCTTATATGGAAACAGAAAATTTATGACATAGGTATGAGCATATCCCCAGAAATAGGACTTCAGAAAAGAACTTGAATTAGAAAGTGAATATTGCTGTGACAGTCTTGCCTTTGAACATCTACTTTTATCTCAAGCCCTGTTGTCTCTGTCTCAGTCTACATGGGAATGCAAATGCTGTCCTAGATCCAAATTTTCCCCAAAACAAAATTTATGACCCAATTGGTATCAGATGCATATTTCTGATCCAATAGACTGTGGTCAGAAAGGCAGAGCTTCATTGATTTAAATGGCTGTGAAGGTTCCATTGCTAGTACCTCATGCCTGTGGTTAGGAGGAAGCTGTTTATAAAATATACAGAGACTGAACAAGAACATAATAGGTATTTATCATATAAGAATAAACATTTTTTGTGCATTCACACAGCTGCTGTGAATAGTTAGATAAACCACTGAAGGCAGCAAGAATCCTGAACAGCCAACACCATGACCTCATGGCTGTGTCTTCAAATTCTGTATCTTAGTCTACATGGGAACATGAAAGCTGTCCTAGATCTGAATTTTCCCCAAAACAAAACTTATGACCTGATGGGCATCAGAAACCTATTTCTGATCCAACAGACTTCAAA
The DNA here is from genome assembly GCA_004365215.1 of Cuniculus paca. NCBI lineage: Eukaryota > Metazoa > Chordata > Mammalia > Rodentia > Cuniculidae > Cuniculus > Cuniculus paca. The sequence continues at coordinate 46,751 of RJWT010001336.1, read as the reverse complement.
TTCTGCCTCAGACAAGTATTGGATTTGTGACTTGGAGCAAGTCAGTCACCTTCCTTGAGCCATTTTCCTTCATCAGTGAAAAGCACCAACGTTAGCCCACAGTGAGATGACCTTTCCCAGTACTTAGCGTATTTGTGGCATGGAGAGCTTCAGGAATGGAACTCCTGGAGTTGGGACAGCTGCAGGTGTATGATGGCATCTGTATAAGTGCTAGACAGAAATCTTTTTATTCCCCTCCTTGTCTCCCAGCACTGGCAAAAGGAAAGTCTGGTCCCTCTTAATCTCACCACACACATAAGCCAGTAATACTAAGCCATTTGTTTGTTTTAGCTTAGAAATTGCCTTGTGATAAGATGAAAAGTGGACAAGTTTTGATTACATCATTTCTCTTTCTTTGTGGTGGCTTCTCCTTAAACCTCTCACGCTCCTCCCACAAGCATAGGCACCTGAGAGCCTGAGCATCTCATTGGGAAATAAAGTGACATCATGGGAAAATTCCATCCACAATGATGCACTGTTTATTCACCAAATAAGTCGGGGGTGATAAATACTGAGTCGTCTTTGTTTCACTTCTGTTGTCTTTTTGGTGGACACTGTTCTTTAATCTACACTTGCAGATTAAATTGTAGGCAAAAACCAGTGAGGAAGATATGTTTTAGGAATAGGAGGTATCTTAGGTCCTAGAACATCACAGTACACCAATGCCTGATACTAGGTGAGTACAGAACTTTTGAAGCAGTGGTTCTTGACCTTTGGTGGGTATCTGAGTCACCTTGAGGGCTTATTAAACACAGATGACTGGGCCTTATCCCTAGAGTGTTTGATTCAGCAGGTCTCCAGTGAAGCCCAATGATGTCCATGTCTAGCAAATTCCCAGGCACTGCCCATCTACTGATCCGGAGAGTAAGTCCTTTAAGATCCACTTGCAAAGCATTTTCTCAGGTGTTTTCTCATTTAGTCCTCACCATGACTCTGAAGGGACCCTTATTACCCTCATTTTTTTTAAGGAAGGAAGTAAAGGAACAAAGAAACATTAACCCCCAAGCACTTCAGCTTCTGATGCACAAAGTTGAGTCAGGAATTTCATTCTTATATTACCAAGATCCATGCTTTGCCCTTTACCTCACAGCTATCTGGTGCTGCTAATGACCTATATCTATCATAACCTGATGAAAATAAAGAGCTAGTGGCATGTCTCTAATCCCATTTGTGTACTAATGACACAGCTAATGAAAATATTACTGTACATTTTAAGTACAAGCTTCGTTATACTTTCATGCTGCAAAGGCTAGGCATTCGATTTTTTCTTTTTACTAATTTAGTAAATAAGCATCATGATTCTGCAAACTTGTAAACTTTTATATGAAAATGCAAATGCCATAAGCATGAAGAGAGCATTGCAGCAGCACATTGATAGATTAATTAAATTTCCAATAGTGAAGGCTAGCTTTTCTTTATTTTTGTTAGCTACTCTGTATGGGTCCTCTGTTCTTGCAGCCTTAATTTTGTTGAAACATTATTAAGTGTTGCCCCAAATGAAATTTGTCTCTCTGTGTAATTTCCCTTTGCAAAACCAACTTCTTCATTCTGCTCCTTCAAAAGTTTAAGCAAATAATTGTTAAGTAATGGTCTACAGTTTCAGGCTATTTTTTTCTAGTCTATACATTTTCTAACTTAATACCAGGGCTAATTTTTAGTAATTTTGTATAAAACACTATCCTCCATATATGAATTATAAACAATATAATTTAAGAATAATAAGCATCATGATTCTGCAAACTTGTAAATTGTATTAAAAGGCATGAAGGTTAGTAAAGAGAAGAGCTATGGAGGTGTCTTAGGACTTCCATTTTTTAGGCTTCCATTCTTTCAGTTTAAAAATTTGCAAAGAATATAACAGTGTAATCAAGAAGGTTTCGTATTCACAAAAATTCTTAAGGACACATGGAATATAAATAATCATAAGCAACAACTGAAGCCAGTAAGTTCTAGGCAATTTCTGTACCATAAAAGTTGTGTGTATGAAGTCTGCCTTTGAAAATTTTCATTCAACAAGCATTTGTTTGACACTTATCATATGTTAGTTATGATACTAACATACATTAGTATACGATACTAGGAGGCTGACTGCCTCTAAACAATCCTACTAAAACTTGATATGAATGATATGAATTATCATAGTCCGGTATAATTTACTTCTAAAATTTTTGCTCAAAACAGTTTCCAAAATTATTTGCCTTCCTGTTTCCAAAGCCATTCTGATTGACCAGGCTGCAGAAAACATTGGCTTCTAAGTGTTCATGTAATAAAATAATAGAGATAGAGAAAAGAAAGATGGAGACAGCAGGAATCATCTAGTGAGCAACTATTACAAACAAACACCTTCATATTTCCTCTTTAATTATCATAATAATCTGTGAAGTTAGCATATTAGTCCTCCTTTACGCATGGACAACAGGTTCCCAAGTCATTGGGTACCTGAAAGTGAGGAGAGTAAAGTCCTGTATAAACATTTGTTTCCAAAATATACATACCTATGATGAAGGTTGATTTCTAAATTAGATACATTAAGAGATTAACAGCAACTAATAATAAAATAGAGCAACTATAATAAAATATCTTAATAAAAATTATGCTCATGACTCATTCACTCTCTCTCTCTTTCCCAAACCACTTTTTTGAACTTACTTCTGTTCTCATGATGTTATGAGAGATGCAGTGTCTACAATGGTGAGATTGAGGTTTATAGGTTTATGACATACACATTGTGATATAGTACAAGGCAAACATGATATGGGAACATTTGTGTCATTAGTACACAAATGGGATACCATATGCCATACCATAGCAATAGATCTAATAACTTAGAGGGCAAATCCATCTCTGATGGGCAAGTAGCACATACAACATGGACATGGGATGGGTGGGGCAGAGCAAGATGGCATAAGATACCATTACAGGGCTGGGGAACTAGCTCAGTGGCCTAAGCGGATGCCTGGCAAGCGCAAGGTCATGAGTTCAATCCCTGGTGCGGCAAAAAAAAGACACCATTACAGTCCTTGGAACAAGCATGATTTAAAACTTGTGAATTATTTTTTGAATTTTGTATTTAATATTTTAGGGCAGGGATTGGCTACAGGCTACTGAAACCACAGAAAACTAAATCATGGATCAAAGGGATCTAATGATTGGTAACTCCACATCACACACAAAGAAATACTGAGAATCAAAGTGGTAAGCAGTGTGTTTTAAGACTACCACTAGAGAGTGGGACAGCCAGGGTTTATCCTCACCTCCCCTTTAAATCATGATTCCAACCTTTGGACTGTTACTCACATGCAGTCCTTTCAGTATTCCTGGGTCCAGTATATGTATATATCTACCCCCTCCCTGCCACTGTTTCCACAGTGCATTCACATCAGTCACCTTATGCTCTCTTAAATTGGCCTGAGCCACTATTGAAATGCAACTGAATTAAAATCTAATATGTAGTCTATGAAGCTATTGAGAACAAAGCATCAGTGAGTAGTAAAGCATCTCACCAGGAATCTCATATGAGCAAATGACATATACCTGTGAGAGCCAAAGAAATGAAAGCCCAATGCCAGAATGTCAGAAGTCTGTAGCAAGCCCATGACTGATGAAAGTGCAGAAGGCCTTTCTAGAGTCCTTAGTAGTATACCCCATTATATACACTTCCACTGTAACTGTAAGCAACAAAAAGGATTTCAAAAAAATATGTTTTATGTGCTCTCAATTATGCAAAGGAAATACATGTGGACTAAAAAGCCAATAGGGTAGATAGATGGTAGACAGATGACAGATAGATAGATAATAGATAGATAGATAGATAGATAGATAGATAGATAGATAGAGCTTTAATAAAATCATGGGTAATTTTTCCAGTTTTTCTTCTTTGCATTTTCTTTACTTTTTTCCCACTTTTTCCACAAGCATGCATTACTTTGATCATCAGGAAAAGAAAATTAATTAAAGCAGGGAAGAAGTATTCCCACAGGAAGAGCACACTAAATTGCCACAAAAAGGAAGGAAATGTCACAAAATGCTGCTCCCATAGATATATTTTGAAACAAGCATTGCTAGCAGAAACTCTGAGTTTTTAGCTGGCTGTTGTGTCTCTAAGGATAGTGATAGTGTCCTGTTATGAGATGTGGGTATATGGTGCTGAATTCAAAGTGGCAATATTCTAATAGCTTCCTTTCATTCTGTGTTTTCTGCCTTCTCCCCAAAGCCCTTTCAAGGTGATAGATAAAACAGTCATGCAACAAAGCTTCAGCCTTAAGCTATACCCCACATGGAAACTGAGTTCTACACAACTTAAATAATACAGAAATTTCAAGCCCAGAACTTGAGCAGACACTGGTCTGAGATTCTTGTCTTCCTCTGGCTTGTAATGTCAACGGTATAGGAAGATTATACCACTTAGGATGCAAATAATAACATTTTCCACTCAAAATGAACTCACAGAAAAAAAAGCCTACAGTACCAAAAGGAAAACAAATAGGAGAGAAGGAAGAAACTAAAGAAATTACACCACAGATCCTTACACCATAGATCAAAAAGAATGCTGCTTTAAAATGAGTATGATGAAACATTCAAGGAGTTAAAGAAGAGAAAATAATGAAAACCAATAAATTATTTTAAAGTGAAAAGACAGCCATATTGTGTAGGACCAAATAGAAATTCTGGGAATAAAAATTAGACTAGGCACAACTACAGAGAGAATGTATAAACATAGATCTAAGAAAATCAGCCAGATTGCAAGTGAAACATTTAATGGAATCTTTAAGTGATAAAAAAAATTGCTGAGAATTTGAGACATGAAGTATGCAACATGAATATATATACTTGATAAGACTTTTGGAAGAAGATAATAGAGGCAATGGTAGAAAATTAATAGTTAAGTAATATTAGCTTCAATAAATATGTGTACCAATTTAAAATGGTTGCCTATTACCAAATGAGAGAGCAAAAAGAAAGCCACATATTGAGGCAACCTAGTGCAAGTGCAGTTATATGAAGCTGAAATTATGTGTTAAAGTATGTTCACAATTATAAAAGATCATACAACTCAAGATTATAATAAATATAAAACAGCACATAAATACCAAATTTTAGAAAGGTAGTATTGTCAAAATTCTAATAGAAGATAGAGTTTTATTCAGTCATTCAAATATATTTTAATATGACTTCAATATGTAATTTCAAACAATAAAGTAGAGATGTTTTATTTATTTTTCACTAGCTAACCTGCTTACTTTTGATTCATCTTACCTCCAAAAGATTTTTAGGTAGCTAACAAAAGTATGTAAAAATTTTAACATGAAAGGATTTAGCTCATTTTTATCATAAGATATACCTTGGATTTAATTTCTGAATGTACACACACTTTGCAAAAGCAACTTGTTACTTATTTAAAATATAACTTTATTCATTCTCTATCATCACCCTCATCCCAACACATACACATAAAACAAATTTAAGCAGCAGGAAAAGCTCATATTGTCTCATTTGAAAAATGAAAATTGCTCATTTTCATACTGCTGTGGCATGGTTAAAGTTAATGAGGTGCTAATGTGATATTAAAGTAGTAACTCCTGCAGTTATAACAGCCTAATCGGGCAGCTGACATCACAACAGTATCACTAAAATGTTACATTTGATTCGATTTCCATAACTAAATGGGATCTGAGACTCATTGAGTGCTAATCACTGTGGTTGAGTGCGTCCCTTATTTATTTTGGAGAAGCACTGCATTCTCAAATAAAGAATTAACTGAAAAAACGGACCAAAATTTGGTAGGGACACTGGTGGGTACCCATGTCTTTTGGCTCCCATAATGAATAGAGATGTTTAAGCCCATAGAAAATGAGAACAGATGTGCATAATGACACAATTTGTTATTTATGAATACATGCTTTCTCTGAAGATGTAGGAATTATCATTAGAACTATCCACTGAACATCAAAAAATCAATAAATATTAGTATCAGAATGTAAATGTTTTCACTATAACTTAAAACATGAGAATATTCACCCATTACACCTCTGAAAATAGAGTGCCCTGAACATTTATTAATTATGTGTCATTGGATGATTCCAAGAGCTTCTCTGAAATACTTAGAATTCTTAATCAAAACAGTAAAAATACATTCTTAACAAAGAAAACCTTGTGCATTGTTCTGTCTGAGTTTCCACTGACTTCTTTTTTTTTAACCATTTTTAACTTTTCTTAGTACATGTTTGCAGTACATAATAATGACATTCACCATAGTAAGTTGATATATGTACACAACACATTTCAATTCTTTCTTCCACCCCCTCTTAAGACTGGATATGGAATCACAAAACCTGTGCTTTGAACACAGGCCTTGCCATTTAATATTCAATGTGACTTGGGCTGAGAATCTTAAACATGAATTACATTTTCCACGTCTATAAAATGACAATAATGGCACCTACCATAAAGGGTATTTGAAGGTAATATGACATTTACAACTCTAAATCTGATTTAAAAATAAGGACACTTCACAAAAATGCTAATTAACCTCATTCACTTTGGGAATTCTATTTTGACAAAGATGAATCTAATGACGCCCTTCTTGTGGAAATGAAGTGATAGATAACATGAGAAAGGTGCCATCAGATCTATGTTGGTCAAAATGTACATAGATATAGATATGGATATAGAGACAGAGATTGTTGAGATTGAGATAAACTATCTATATCTATAAACAGATATAGAATATATATATTAGCAGTTATAATGGTTATGGTTGTGTGGGACTTGTCTCGAAGCCTCCATATATAAAAAGTTGTTAAAGTACACCGAGTCAATCTTTAATATAATGAGTTCTAAGCAATGGATTGAAGTACAAAATTTACCTAAATATTAAAATGGATTACAAACATCTATTACATTTTTTAAGACTATTGTTTCCTTCCATTCCAAAAGAAATACAGTAAACAATTAGTTCAGTGAAAGGTCACCTGGCTAACATACTGTACATACAAATACCAGAATGCAGAAAGTCTAGTTCTCTAGCATCTTGGCTATGATGCCTTCTACAGAGACCACAGTGTCCCACCTCCAGAAACCCCAAGAAGTGGCAAGTAAGAAGGTTTAGCTCCCTCTCCACTCCCTTACTTCAATCTACCAGCTTTGCTTGTACCACTTTTGGACAGTGACTTTTACCTAAGATTTTTCTCACATAAAGCATTTGGTTAGTATAGAAATTATGCTCCTGCCTTCATCATTTTAGAGATGAGGAAATTGAAACCTTCAGTCAGTCAGTCCTCAAATTAGATGCATCTCCATCCATATCAGTTCCACTGTCATTGTCTTGAGGACGCCATTAATCCCTATTATGTAACTAACATTAAGCACCATGCTGCATGTTCTACATACAAAATCTCCAACTGTTACCTCCATTTGGAGGTGAAGTCCAAGAATATTAAACAATTTGAATGAGCCCACTTTCAAGTCCAGGTTAATTTCAAATCATGAACCTGTATTTACCAAATTTAGTTAAACTAGAATGCTGTGTGTTGACCACCAAAATACAGGACATCACACAGTAACCCAGAGTGGAAAATAAATACTGTTGTGTAGTTAATTGCCAGATTTTGGCTCTACTCTTTTTATGTGCTTTATTAAAAATGGATCAGAATGAATATTAATGTAGAAAGGTCAAATGAAAAACTTTTTTAAGAATTTCTTTCCTGCCACAGATTTAGCTCAGCAGCGCAGCACTTGCCTGGCAAGTGAGAGGTCCTGAGTTCGATTCCCAGTACCAAAATAAAGAATTACTTTCATCTCTTTCTGCTCTGAATTGTCAATAATCACCTTTAATTTTAGGTTGAGCCTCCATTTTACTAGAATAACCACGTGGTTTTCCCACTTTTTGATGTGTTGTGTGTTTGTACATATTAATTTTTTTCCTTGTTCCAAAAGTCTACTGCTTATAGTGAAAATCAAACATGTATAGGTGCAATAGAAAGAGAATACTGTGAAGATATTTTCCCACTGATAATTTCATTTTTATTTATTTTTTTATGAGCAGGATATATTTATTGAGAGAAAGAAAGCTTCTGTCTGAGAGAGAGACGGAAGGGGTCCTGAGTGGGTTGCCAAAGATTTTGGCTTTTCGAGAGACTTTTATAGAGTAAAACCACGAGATGAGATGGATCCAAGATGGGGAAAACCTGGGAACTCACAAGGCAAATGGGCATGTGGTGGGATAGAACTTTGGTCAACCAATAAGATTAATTGTCCAGGCAAAATTGACCAAATCAGGAATGAATAGGGAAGCGAGTCAAATAGCAAGTGAGAATTCTTAAGGATCAGTGACTTTTCCTATAGGGGATTGGGATGGTCAAGGTAATCCATACCTATTTAGAATGTCAATTCCTGATGTTTCTACTTAGGGTGTGGTTGTATGTGTTTTGCCTTTTGTCTTGAGATCTGGCTAACAGCAGGAAGTGTCTGTCTCCTCCAAGACAATTTCATTTTTCAAATTTTCTGTTTAAATCAGTTTTCTTTGCCTCAAACAAAGATAGATGACGTATTTTGACCATAATTGTGACTTCACTCAGCTTTTGTCCTATTTAAATTTTCTTAAAATATAAATCTACATTTTATTTGTACAAAATATCAAGGTAAGAAATATATACATATTGTTAGCAATATTTATCAATAATGTTAACTGTTGCAGACAGATAAAAAAAGAGGCTGTAAAAGAAAAAGTAGTCTATAAAATAAAAATCAAATAAAAAACCAGAATGACAATAACTTTTTACTGAACAGATTAAGGATACTTCTGATATTATTTAAATTGCTTTTGAAACTTCAGTATTGTTCTAAGGTTTAAAATTAACTCATTAATTCATCAGAATCTAGTTTTAAATAAAGTTGCTTATACTGTAAGAAACAACTGTATACCTATTAACTCCTTCCTCATATTCTATGTGTGATTGTCATATATATGCTAAATATATGCAGAAGGAATTGCTATTAGTTTTGCTTTAGACAAATAATTAGAAATTAAAATAACAAATATTCTTGACTTTTAATTTTACTAGTTTTCATCTCTCTATAGAACCATGTTTCTGTGTAGTATCACAGAACTTAGTACCTAAGGATTTCTTTTAACATTTTATATAATGCAGTTATGATAGGAATAAATTCAGTTTTTGGTTTTTTGAGAAAAATCTTATTCCTCCCTTGTGTGTGAAAGATAGCTTACTGAGTTAAGAATATTGGATTGATATTTTCCCCAGCATTTTAAAGATGTCACTCCATTGGCTTTGGTTTATGTAGTTTCTGATGACAAGCTTATTCTAAACATTAGTTTACAAGCATTTACTCTATTATGTCTTTCTTTTGCTTAAATTCCCATTACCCATGTGCTAGACCATGTTATATTGTTCCACAGCTCTTATATGTTCTTTATTTTTTCTCTCTTTGTTTCATTTTGAGTAGCTTCTATTAACCTACTGTCAAGCTCAATTATCTCTCTCTTAAATCTAATCTACTGATAACCTTGTCAAAAGCAATCATTGTGTGTTAGCACAGCATTACCTATAACTTTTGTTTGATTTGTCTATGTATCTTTTATTTCTGATGAAATTCCCTTGATACTCGTGATTTTTTATCTATGTATTTCACTAGAACCTTCCATGAAAGAATCAAGACAATTTTGAATTCTCACCTGACTTTTCCAACATCTACCTATATCTGAGTTTTGTCTCTTGACAATGGGTGGATTTTTCTTTCTTTTCTGTGTGTCTAGCAATTTTCAGTTGAAAATTGGACATTGTGTACAGGATAGGTACACAATTTACTGAGGTAAATATTGTTTATGCATGCAAATGAAAAATCTTCTTTCACTAGTTTTGGTTTGTTTTGCTTTTTGTGGAATTTGGTGGATAAATAACCCTTCTTAGGAACTGAGCTAGATTGAATCTTAATGTTTCTCTATTTATCTTCAGTTCACCACCAGTTTCAAATTCCTTTAGTATGTATGTGTGAGTATTCCTTTGCTGTGACAAAATATCTGAGAAGAAAGATTTCTTTTGCTCCTGCTTTCCAAAGTTTCATTAGGTGGTCTTCTGCCTCCATTGTTTCCAATTCTGTGGTGATGCAGAACATCATGGAGGAATGGTGTGGTAAAGCAAAACTGCTCACTCTATATCAGCCAGGAAGCAGGGTGGGAGGTGCAAAAATGCAACCTTGGAAGGCATACCCTCAGTGACCTACTTCCTTCAACCAAGCCCCACCTCCTGCAATTTCCAGTACTTCCCAACAGCATCACCAGCTGGGGACAATGCCTTTAATACATAAGCCTTTGGAAAACTGCCTGGTGCTTAGAGTGGAACTTTTGCTCAATGGTCTTCAAAACTCAGCTTTTCGCTTCTCTGATACTTGATTAGTTAAGGGTTTTTCCTTATGATTTGCTTACACTCATAGCGGCACACTGCTCTCATGCATTATCTGATATTTGATAAACTAATGCTCAATTGACAGTGTAGCATTTTCTCTTGTTCTGCCTCACTCTCCAACCAAGGCAAGACCTGTGTCCCTGGATCTTTGAGTGTTGGAATTTTTCAATACTTCTCTCCCTTTCCAACAGTTGATCTCTAAGGATCTGGCTCCAAGATGGGATTCTGCTCTTCCTCCAGTGGTAGGAATTTATTTTGTCTGGCCCCTTAGCTGGAGCAAGAGAGTTTATTATTACTCTTCCCCTGGTGAGAAAAGGCTTGTTTTTTGTTGGAAATGTACAAGAGAAAGGTGAAGACCAAAATTTGTGCCTTTCTTGGCCTTTCTCAAAAGCAACAGTATAGGCTATGGCAAAGAGCACAAGTATCAATGCAAACTTCCCTTGTATCTGCAGTACCCATGAGTTCTACATGTCCATGAAACCACTCTTACCTTTTAAGAATTTAACTAATCTTTTTCTGAGTTCTTCATATTCCTTTCTTTGACAGTGTTTTCTTCCCCTCATCCTCTGCTCCAAGTTCATTAGTGTTTGGATAATTTATAGTCTTCAAAATTTGCTCTAAACAATTTTCATATGTCAGCATAAAGAAATTGTATTTAGACATTCATTAGTAGTTGATTTTTTATTCCTTTCATTTTTTAAAAATGTGTCAATATTTATTTTTTATTTCTTTATTTTGATACTGGAAATCAAACTCAGGACCTTGCTCTTGCCAGGCAGGCAGGCAATACTGAAAGTCAGATTTATATTTTGAGTATATAGCTAGTTTATCCAATCCTGAGTTTTCTAAACTAATCACTTAGATCTGTCAGATACATGGCAGATTTGTAGATCAAATTAGGCATAACCTTCAGGAATGCTAGGAGAACTCCAGAACCTACTTGTCCTGGACAGGGTGTGAAGCAACAAGACTGCTCATTCATTGCACATGGAGTGCAATGCCATTTTGCCACTTTGGAGGAGGGTTTGGAAGTTTCTTACAAAGCCAAATATACTCACGTGATCCAATATGGTGCTTGTTGGTACTTACCTAAGGAAACTGAAAACATACTCATATCCACATAAAAATCTATCTATAGATCTGTGGACAGCAATTCTATTCATAATTGCCAAAACTTGGAAGCAGCCAAGAAGTCCTTTGGTAGATAAATACACTGTGGTACATTAATATAATAGTAAGTGAAAAAAGTTCATCTGAAAGGGTTGCATATGGTGTCATTCTAATTATAGGACATTCTGGAGAAGGTGAAAACACAGACACAGTCAAAACATTAGCAGGGAAAGGTATGAATAGATAGAGCACATAGGATTTTTTTTCTTTTTTGGAGTCCTGGGTATTAAACCCATGACCTTTGCACTGAACTACATTGCCAGCCCATGTTTTTCTTTTGAGACAGGGTCTCACTAGGTGGCTGGATTGCCAAGGCTGAGCTTGAACATACAATGTTGCCTCAGTCTCCCAGAATGCCGAGGTGCCAGGTGTCTATAATGTAAAGGAGTATTAAAGCAATTAAAGCTCTTTTTGTATGGCACAGTAACAGTAAACATATGCTATAAGATCATGACTTTGATACCCAGTACCAAAAAAAAAAATTGTCCAAACTAACAGAATGTACAACACCAAGAAAGAAAACTGTCAACTTTGTAAATGAGGTACACTGGATGATGATGATGCATCAACATGAATTTAGTAGATCATGACCAATATACCACTTTGCTGAGGGATGCTGCCTGTGTGGGTAATGTGAACATATGGGGTCAGGAGTACATGGAAATCACTGTACTTCTATTCATTTCCTTTGGGGAACTAAAACTGTCCTTTAAAAAGTCAATTTTAAGGGCATAGGGGAAAGAAATACAACATCTAAGCCAAGGATCTAGACAACATTATGACAAGCCCTTTACCATGTGTTATAAAAATGGAAGGAAAAAAAATTTGAGAACATTGATGAGTACCTGAACAAAAGCATGCATCCGGGAACAATTAAACACACTTGGAAAATAGTAAGGAGTTAATACATGGGCCTGGCTTGGCATTCAGCAATGTTGGAAGCAAAGTCAGAAAAGCAGACAAATTATACCAGGTGTCAGGGGGACCCAATCAGATGTATGAATCTCCAATATCAACTAAGGAGCTCACCTCAGAGGCTAAGAAAAAGCAGTAACACTTATGTGCAGAGTAGTGATATGGAGAAAGCTATCCTTTAAGAAAATATGTCTGGTGATCTGCTAGAGACAGACTGAAGGCAAGAGAAATCAGAAACAAAGAAATGAGCTATTTAGTGTAATAGCTTATGAGGAAGTGGGCCAAAGCCCAAGTTAGTATGCTATCACTGTAAAAAGAGAAAATAAGGAAATATTTTAGCAAAAAAAATTATAGATAGGGTTGATTGATTTGTTTTTTTAAATTTTATTTTATTTTATTATAGGGTTGGTTGATTTGATAAGAGTGATGAAGGAAAAGGAAAAGTCAAATATGCAAGGTTTTATGCTAGGATAATAGTTGTGTGATTTTTATGCTAGTATCTTCAATCCATCCTTTTCCGAAAGCTTTCTCTTTTCTGCTTTTACACTTGCCCATGCTTAAATTAGCATAAATGTTTGGAAAAGGTAAAACACATTTATCCTCAAAATGTTTCTGAGGTAAACTATTTCTGAAATAAGAACTTGTTTGTCAGCCAAAATTCAATTTGTATTCAAACTGTGGTTTAAACACTCTGTCCAAACATGACAGATGTTGAAATCAATTGGTTTGCAAGTCTTATTTTTTCCCTTGGCTTCAAAAAATAAAATCTTCTTAATTTATCTTTTATCAAATATACTTACCGAAACCTCACAATGCATATAGACCTTTGTAAAGTTAGTTGAAAATCAAATTGTTGGTGTTTCAAAGCTACAAAGAAAAGTATTATGGACAAAAATTTTAAAATACTTAAAAATTCAAAAGAACATGTTGAAGAAAGCACACACACACACACACACACATCATAAAAATTTTTATGTTTTATTTATCCAGTTCTTTACTAACACTTTTACCTAAGGTTTCAAACGAATTTTAGAATAACTTCAATAAAAGATACTTTTGAGATTTTTATCAGACCTTATTTAATAACATATGAAAGCTTAACATTTTATAACATTTCAAGTTCAATCATGTAAAATGTTTTATTTGTTCATGTTACCTCCAATATGTCAGACTCTGCTAAAAATATCTAGTATGTAAAATGAGTCTGAGGTTCCTTCTATAGATTATCATGAACAATAAATATTGACACTCCATTTGATAGAAATAATGAGTATCAGGCTAAATTCAATTAATTACAAAAAATTGAGACATACAACTCAGTCCTAAGGCCACCTGGCCTCTCTCTGCCTATTTACTTTTCTATAATTAGGACTAATAATAGAACTTAGCTTTTAGGAATGTAAAGATTAAATGAAATAATATGTGCAAATACATAGTATGGTGCCTAGTGTATAGTAAATGTTCAGTGAATATTAACTAACATAATTATATTATCACATCCCTTCTATTTATTATCTAGTTACATCTTCATATCTATTTTGAGATAAACTCTGTCTTCATGTTTAGTGCCTATTGAAATCTTAATATTTTAATTCAAGATTAATGTGTTCTATGTAATAAAATATTACTGAACATTCAGTTATAATTATTTTTGCCTTTCAAATGTGTTTCACCTAAGAAAGGGCTTTTAACAGTATTATTTTTCTACCTTTGCTTCTTAATATTTACCTGTGTGTGTGTGTGTGTGTGTGTGTGTGTGTGTGTGTGTATCTTTGCCTGGTACTGAGGATTGAACTCAGGACCTCTTTACAAAGTTCCATCCTCAACTTTATATTTAAAATATAGGTGCTTGCTAAATCTCTCAGGCTGAGCTCACACTTGAGATCTTCCTGCCTCAACCTCTCAGAGTGCTGGGATCATAGTCATGAGCCACCAGATCCATTGCTTTTAAATGTAGAAAGCCTTCTCTGTTTCAAAAATACATGGAAACATGGTTGCTAGAAGTTCTATTACTTTACCTTGGCTGAATATTTTATCTTTAACTCTTTAGTGGAGCTGGGATTATGGGAAAGAGTGAATGGGACCCAAGTTTAATATTTTAGCAAACATTGCTGAAAACACAAGTCCTACATACTAAATAGCCCTTTCCTTCATCGTTGATTTATATTTTATGTTCATTCTGGCTTACTGATCACACACAAAAGTCTGTGTCCCACCTCCCACCCTCCATGGTGATGCTCTCTGGTCTGATACTTGGTCAAGCCCACTGCTTCAAACTGAGATTTTCTCCTCTCCCTACAAGTTCTTCAGTTTCTTGATTCCATCCTAGGTTTCTGAGTTCAATGGACTTCTATTGACCAGTTTGTCTAACATCACATGTTGATGGAGCCCTGGTCTGTGCCCTGGTGAGACAGGAGATTAGGACATAGGAAAGCTGGCTGAGGAAATAGATGTGATCTGTTAATCCCAGGAAACACGCATAGTTTCCTAAAGTCCTGGAATTATCTCAAGAACAGGTTTTTGGTAGGATGGCCTACATCCAACTTCAGCCTGAAGAGTAGATGACAAAAAAGGAGAGTTCACATAGAGTTTTTGCCACTGTTTCCTTTTGCACGATGGCCTAGCCTCACCCTGTACATGTACTGCTTTTCCTACTTTTAGTTGACCCAAACTCTCTCTTCAGAGCTTGTTTCTTTTCCTACCTTTAATGCAATTGTGCTACCATTTGAGCTTGCTCAGGGCAGAAAAAACCTCCTCCAGAGGAAACTTCAGTTCCTAAACTCAACAACACTGAGAGTGGTATCAGACACCTCCATGTTGTCACTTGCTTGGCCAACTTTGCAGGTTCTAGGTTTTTGCTTCCATTTTCTTCTACACTCCGAGTCCTTCAAATTCTGCGTTTGCCATGATAATTTAATTTACATAGCAGATGTCCTCATAGCCATAGTAATGATCTCTTCACCTCTCTAAAGTCAATACCCTAAATAATTTATCATTATTCCAGGTTAGACCTTCAATGTTTTCATGAAAGAATTTTATATTTTATCTGATAATTTTAGGTTTTGTCAGTCTCCACTTACTAGATATACACTAGCTCTGTGTTATAGTTTATCTTTTCAATATATCTAAGTTATGTTTCTTCCCAAAGTACCTAATACAGTACTCAAACGAAGGTAGACAGAGACAATTAATATTGGGGAATAATTATAGAGAGAGGAATGATGCTACTTAACCAGTCAGAAAGCTTCAGGGTGCAAAAAGGGCCAAATACTTCCCCACCAGTAACTCCAAACTGTATGATTCCAACTCTGAAACACCGATTCTTAAATAATATACCAGAAACAATTATGAATATAACTTGATTGTAAAAAAAGAAAGAATCTAGATTCTGTTTGTAGTTCACCTTCATGTACTCAACTGAAAAACATTTATAAGACAAGCATACAAGAAGAAACAAAAATACAAAGGTCAGAGAATGCAAAGAGGCATCCTCAGAAACATGATTTTCTGTTTTTCAGCAAGAATTTAAGAAGAATTCATTTCATAGTCTTGGTTTTATTAACAATTAGGAGAACTCACAGGTACTCCAAATGTGGAACCATATAATCCTATTTTTATTTACCCCACGTCCGCTAAACCATGAGGCCACAAGGAAAAACACCATTGATTTGTTTACGCCTCTGTGCACAGTACTAAGTGCACTGCTTACTTCACACTAAGTGCCAAATAAATTTTTACTAAACAAAAAAGTGAATCTACTATTTCTAGAGGCATAAACATGGCCCTGCCTCAGGGAATTTAAAATCAACATAGAAAATATAAAAACGAAGGATGATCATTTGTTTGGCATTTACTACATAATGTTTCCACACATTATATCATTTATTTCTTGCAAGGAACTCGTGAAACACGAAGAGTACTGTAATGTGTGAACACTTACTCTCTGCTTTTAAGCTGAGGAAACTGAGGCCTACAATGGATATAGAGATTTCCCAGCATCACTTTATTTTTATGTGGTAAAGCCAGTTTTCGAACTGTGTTTACAGTCTTCTTCACAATGCCTCACTAGTAAAACACGAGAAAAATACAACACATAGTTAATTTAAAATGTACAAGTGTGACTGTAAGTGATCTAGGAATGAAAAAGAATGAGAAAATTAAAAACAGAATAGAACAGACTCATGGAGCAGTGGGTATTTGAATTAACTCCTCAAATTGAGAAGTAAAAAGTGAAACAGAGATCATTTCAGGAAAAGCAATTTCAGAACTCTCATCAAGACTTTTAAAAGTCAATAAAAATTTTAAATGGCATTAGCTGATTAGCACTATAAATACTGTGGAGGTGAGAAATGGTTTACTTACAATTCACATGCTCACTAATGCTAACATCAATAACATAAGCATTTTAGTGGCATGTGAGAAGGAATTTGATACAGTCTTAACTTTTGCCTCCTAAGATTGTCCTGAAAAATAATTGAATGGGAAATGTAGAGAATATTCACACAATCCTTTATTAATCTAAATGATAATACTCAATATCTGAGTCTGTGTTCTGCCTAATGATAATTGCCCAGAAAAGCCTGAAGAGCCAATGACGTGTTCTGATTCCTGCAAAGAGCTAACACGGTAATTTCACCACTTGATGAGAAGGAGGATGCTAATTGTTCAGTGCAAAATTGGCAATGACCTCTCTGATACTTTGAAATGACTGGACTCTCTGGATTCCTATAAAAGGTAGACAAGATATCTTATTAGTTAAACATTGCTTTTCTGCAAAGCAATGCTTACTGGTATTATGCTGATTTGAGAAACCCCACTCTGACTGTTAATGAAAATTTAATGGAGCTAACATAAGTAAGATGATCTTTAAGCTTGCCTCACTCACTAAATCACTATTATTTTTTCCTTCTGGAAAGTTGCTGGGTCATTGAACACTGATACCATGACAGTTTATGGAAGAAAAACTGGAGAACAACACTGAGAAGGTGAATTAGCTCCAGACAACAGGCGAGGAAATAGATCTGCACCTGAGATGAAGAAATAGAACTTGACGACCAGAGTAAGGGGTAGGAAACCAAGACTATAGAAATGATCTAGGCAGACTTGATATTTGCTTCCCAAATCTACCATTTAATAGCTTTGTGAACTTGGCGGCATTACTTATCTTCTCTGAGCTTCTTTTTCTGCTTTCTTTCAAATTTATTCCTTCCCTCTCCTTCTTTTCCCTTCCCTTCTCTCTCCTTCCCTCCCCTTTCCTTTCCTCCCCACCCTGTAACTTCCCACTACCCTACCAGGCCCTTCCCCCAACCCCTCCAAGCTTGCTTCTTCACTACAAAGACAGATGAT
Organism: Cuniculus paca; assembly: GCA_004365215.1. Classification (NCBI taxonomy): domain Eukaryota; kingdom Metazoa; phylum Chordata; class Mammalia; order Rodentia; family Cuniculidae; genus Cuniculus; species Cuniculus paca. Next base: position 28,860 of record RJWT010001336.1, on the reverse strand, counting down.
GAAAAGAGTACTGCCGATGCTTATTGCAAGGAATAAATGAGAAAATTTAGGTAAAACGTTTAGAACTGTGTTGGACACAAGTAGCTTTCTATTATCAGCAACAACAGCAGCAGCACTGACATTAATAGGAACAAGATAAAGTGATAAAAATGAAGCTATGAAAAACCAAAGGAGGAAGGAGAAAGTCTAGTCACTCAGCACAAACAAGTGGGAGAAATCTAACACATTAAACTCCAGCACCACAAAATATTGGAAAGGAATTCAGAGATCATCTAGTCAGACACCTCAGTCTTACAAATGAGCAACTCATCCCAAAGAGATGTCTCAGTCATGCATCTACTTTTGAAAATATTTTGACAGATTTTTAAAATAAGGTTAAACATAGACTTACTATGTCAACATGGATACCCTTGTAATTCTATCCATCCGTATTTACTCAAGAGAAATAAAAGCTAATATCCATGCAAACACTTGCATACAAATGTTTATAGAAGTTTTATTAAGAATAACTCTAACTGGAAATGATCAACTGTACATCAACAGGAGAATGCATAAAGAAATTTCATGCAATTGAACATATTTCTGCAACAAAAACCAGCAAACTGCAAGAACACAAAAAATGCAAATAAATCTCAAAAGCATTAATGCTGGGCAAAGCAATGCAAAGAGAACATAGTGTCAGATTCTACTTATAGAAAGTTCTAGAAAATGTGTGCTAACCTACAGAGACCTGTCATAGTTGCCCCAGGCCTAGGAATAGGACAGCAAGAATTTATCAGTGAAAGGGCCAAAAAGAACCTTTTTGGGTAATAGAAAGATTTTACATCTTTTATAAAATAGTTTTCAAATGTGTCTAAATTTGTTTTATTATGCACTGATCTTTATAAATTACACAGTCGATTTTTAAAAGAGAGTGAGAAAGCCCTGGCTTGATTCCTTGTCCTTTTCAGGGACAATGCCAGAATTCATAGTCAAGTCTTAATTAGTTAGCAAGTTAGCTAAACTATCAATTAACTAGTGTTCATTAAGCTGAGCCTTACTTGGTAATTAGTGCAACGTTGTGCTATTTTGCTCTTATTCTGGGAGATTGCCTAGTGAAGTGGCATAAATCTTAGCTTTAGTTATGACTTAATGGCATGGCTTCTCCTCTTCATAACCATGGCCTAGCTCAGTTTGTTAGACCTCTCTGAGCCACTGTTTACTCAACTCTCAATTGGGGATAAAAGTCATATTATAAGATGCTTATAAGGGTAAAATGATACTATGTAAAAGGTGATCAGAAAGAGGCACTTGATAAATGCCTTACTTTTGGACCTGTCAGACCTAGAACTGTGCCAGACCTTATTTTCTATTGGTGTGAAAGGATGCCTTCAGCCTGTATTCATTCATTTGTTGCCTCAAATACTACTCAGTGTCTGTGAGGATGCAAGTTCTAGTCTAGACTCTTACCCTTCAGCAGAGAACCAAAGAGATGTGTTCTAGCGGGGGAGACTGCAAATCAACAACCCACCGCTTGCATGACGCACCAGGTGGGGTTCCATTCCAACAACATTAACAGAGCAAGGGGAAAAGAGAATGACTAGGGATGACAGGAAGATGCTATTTTATATAGGTGCTCAGAGGGAGCTGACTTACTAAGATTATATTTGAACAGAAGCCAGAGAAAGAAAAGAGAAGTTATACCAAGAAATAGCTGAGCGGAAAGATTTCCAGGTAAACGAAGAGCAGGAAATCGACTTGCCTTGATGCAGAAATCACTTGGCAAATTTGGGATTAGCAAAAAGACCCAAGCAGCTGTGCATGATGTTTGCAAGGTGCAGAGCCATGCCTGTCCTTTGAGCACGGTGTAATGACAGGTTACCACCTGTTCTCAATGTTGAACTCTGCCTCTCCTGAATTTGAAACAGGATTTTCCACACAGACTCAAATCTTCAAATCAAATTTCTATTGTTAGTCTTATGCTTAGCTAGTGGTTTTGGGGCCAGGAGACAGTAGTTACCTGGATATATACACTTTGTGAATGGCAAACATTTGTTTATTTTGGTTTGATCTATTTTTTATTTGTATGTGTTTGTGGTCCACAATGTTTACATTCCTTGTGTGGAGTTGGTACATGTACATAACACTCTTAGTTTCCTATTTTATCCCCTTTTACTCCCCTCTCTCTACCTCCCTCCATCTCTTGATACTTTTCTCATTTGACAAAGATCTTCAAATAAAATAAAAGTAAGTTGATATTATCTAAATCAGTTGCCTCTTTACCACAGGAAGATGTCAATTCATACAGTACTCCAAGATGTCATTTTCTACAATATGGTAATTAATGTTTTCCATTCCCATCATGTGCTGGGAGGAGAGAAAAGGCCGGATATGGAGGCAGAAGACAGTGTTCACTGCAACACTTCTCAACCCAATTTTTATCTGTATCTTAAGAATCAAAAACCCAAAGTCCAAAAGTATCAAAGGACTAAAACAGTGGTTACATTGTCTTATGCATTATCTGTTAATCTAGGGCAACAAAGTGAGCTGGAGCCCAGCAGCAGCACTGGGAGAATGGAAGACAGGTGTCAAGGCTGAGGTCAGCTGGGAATGCTCAATTGCTTTGTAAGTGACAGCCTTGAGCATCATCCTGATGGCAGCAAGTGAGTTCTCTCACACCAGCAAATCCTAGGATTTAATCCCTCAGGGTCTTTCCAGGACTGTATCATCTATGATCTAATGGCCCAGATGGTGAAGCAGTATACAGGCAGGGTGTGTGCTGGTAAAACACCTCAAACTTCACAAGAAATAAATACAGCATTGGTGACACACATGGACTGAGTCAGGACCCATCAGCAAAGTACTGGAGACTTGGGTGGGAATTCAGGAGGGCAATGCTTTTCCTTAGTTCTCCGTGGAAGAATATTTTGCTGAAGCTCCTTTTAAAAATCTAAGAGCCTTCTCAATGCGATCACTGTATACCTCCCAGTACACTGTACCTCCCAGTTTGTTCACTTCGGATAACCTGCACCTGAGCTCTCCTTTCTGTGCAGTGAACAGGGAAAGTCAGTCGTGTTCATAAATCTACTGAAAAAAGAATTGAGAAAAAAATCCTGTGAGGGACCCCGTTCTTAAGTGGGAGGGTTGTGAGAGTTTAATCAATTCAGACCACTGTCCTAGACTAAACAATAAATAAACAGGTGAAGTATATTTGGCTACTACTGAACCACAAAAGCACCAAGTTGAAATTCAAATTTAATTTTAGACAAACATGGAGTTAAGGGGCACTGCTTAATTTTACCAAGTTCATAGGCTGTGGTCTATGCCCATCCCACATATGGGCCAAAAGCAATAGTGATCACATACTCCCCATAATAAAAGGCAAATAGAAGTGTTTCTGAGTCCACATCAATTACCACATAATGTTATCTCAACTGAGAAATTCAGAGGAAACAGAAATATTATAAGACATTACTTGAATTTAGTAATATTGCCTCTATATGAAACAAAATATGGAAAGCTCTGTATTTTAAAACTTTAGTTCAATATTCAAAAAATGGTCATAACGGTGCTGCTGGATAGTAATAAATACTGTGAGCTTTGAATTTTTAATGAGTATTTTATTTATCATTTACCAAAAATTTCCCGTATTTGTCAGGGCTTTATAGTTTTTAAGTGTTGCCAGAAAAGTTCACTCATTTAATCCTCATAAAAGCCATGAAAAACAAATATTACTGCCTTTTTATTACTGCCAGTCGTTTTCCTGAGGAAACCAAGTCTCTAAGATGGTAAATTATTTTCCCAAATTTCTTCAAGCAAGTACCACTGGCAGCACCAACGATCACAAAGAGACTTTTGACTTCAAAATTCATTTCAATTTTCCTATTTTGCCTTCTTCAGAAAAACCTCAGAACATAATTTGACACAAATAAAACCCATGAGTGAAGACCCTCCTCATATGCGAGGCATAGTTAATGGCCATAAATATTAAATGCAACTGTTTTATTTATGGAGGGGAATGGGAGGCAAAGAACTGACTCAATTTATCCCTCATGTCTTTCTCTGCACATCTGCCAAGCTTTTAAAAATCATTTTTATACTTTTTATACTTTAGAGCTACTCATGGCCTTTGCCAAAGTCCAGACCTAGTCAAACTACATTTTCTGAAAGTCACCCAATGAGAACTCTCAACATTAAAGTTTTCACCAGTTCTGTTCTGTTCTGATACATAGATTTCTAGTCTTAATTAAGAAGTGCATTTCAAGATTGATTTTCCTAAACAAAGATGACCACGCATTCTTGTTTATGCAAATTCAATGGCTTCATTAACTTAAATAGATTATTTTTTAATTTATTTAACAGAAAAAAAGACACAGAAAAGGAAAACAAAAAGCGTAAGAGACAAACAAACAACAGCAACAAACCCAACGCAATAACAATATAGGTTTTCAAAACAAGATGATAGGAATTGAACAATGGTTATAATATTGCATATTGTTACCTTCAAAAGGGTGGATTAGATTACCAGACATAGACATACAAAATTGATCTAATGAGTATTGACTGTTCTAAATTTGTATATATATACATAAATAGCTAAGATGACTATAATACTAATTCCATTAGTTCTTGTAAATAGATTATTTTTAAGGTGCATCATGCCTTGGTTTCCTGCTATTATATCTGTAGTAAGTAAACAGCACCATATAGTACAAACATGGCAACTGCAGGCCACTGTGACAATGGGCAGTGGCCGCCTGGAGTGCCATGTTGCACGGTGCTCTGAGATCAAGACCAGACCCATGACAGGAATAGCAGAGACTGATGAGCAGTGCCTGGCATGGCTCTGTGAGCAGGGAGGCATACCTACTTCCCATCCTGAAGTTATTATTTTTTGCCAGACTGAGAAGTAAAATATTAAAATGTCTTTCATTAAAAGTCAAATTCATAATTTACATGTCAGTCTATAAAGAGAATCACATACTTCTTTCTAGCTCTCCAAGTTGGACTTTTGGAAGGCCTCCAAGGGATGGTTTTAATCAATGGCACGTTGGGTGGGTAATTTTAGAGCCTGAGACAGCCCTGTCTGGCATCTGACTGAGTGTGTTCAGTGTTTCAATATGCAGGCAGTTAAGCAGAGATGTTGAGAAGGAGAAAAAGGACAGGGAAAGATTGCACTTCGAGACCGGTTAGAATATTTAAAAGTGTGCTATAATTGACAACATCAGACCTGCTGCTGCCACGACAAAGTTCAACAGGTCTGGGAAGGCCAAGCACTAAGTGTTACTCCTCCACTGTCACCTCCATCCTTCCCATGTGTCACTGCATGCCTGCCCCAACTCATTGATGGGCCTGTTGGGAGACTAAGAGACTCAGCATAAGTTTCAAAATATTGACTCTGAAATGCAAAGCAGTTTAATTAAGTAAAACTTGCAGATAACTCTTTTATATTTCCTACTATGATTTCATTAGGTCCATCCCGGTTAAGTCTACTTATTGAAGCTGCCTACAGTTGCAGAGTCAGCCTTTAGCTTTCTTGCTGATTGGGAAGGGATTTGGTTATTTGTCTGTTGTGTACTAAGATTGTAAAACAAACAGTATAAATAAATTCTGAAAAAATATCCACAGCAGTCCAATTACCAAGAAAACCAAAAGAGCCTCTACTTACCCCTTGTATTTCATTCACTAAGAAAATCTAATTCTTTTTAGGAGTTGGTGTGAGGTGATGAAATTATGAAGCTGCACCCGACTTAAGTACAGTCTCAGAACTCGTCCTCTTCTGATCATTTTGGCTTTGAAGATCTTTGGTGCAGACGCCTGGGGCAGCTGAACGGGAACAACAGCAGCTCCTGCAGCCTCTCCCAGCCAACTCTAATATTGTGAATTCCACACCCACAGCCATCAGACTGTCAGCTCCTGGCCGGCTCTGCATTTTAGTTCCCCTCAGCACAGGGCCAGAGGCAAGGATCAACCAACTGACCTGACGGAGGACGAGACCAGTTGCAAAAGAAAAGACAGGCCCAGAAGATTCGGCAGCTTATGGGAAAAACATCAGATGGGCCAGTAGCACTAGCACCAAGGAAAGCCGACAGCTATTATAAACTGCAGAAACAGCATGGAGTTTTACCCGGCAAGTGAGGTTTTATAGCAGGATAGAGATGGAGAAGAAATCTGATTCAGCGCCAAGCTATGAGCAGAGAGAGTTTAATCAGGTCTCATTTTGGGAAGGAGTTGATTGCACGGGGCTGAGCCACAGAATAACCACACTCCAGCTTCCCTCCAGCATTTTCAGTGTTACTCTGCCACATGACTGTGCGAGAGGCAGCCACAGGAGACAAGACGCAGAGAGAGTGAGGGCTTGACATAGATTCTATGCTGGGAAAAAGGAATCCTTCTTCATTGCTGATGGGAATGCAAACTGGTACAAGTGCTGTGAGAATCAGTATGGAGATTCCTCCATAAACTTAAATAGAAGTTCCATCTAACACAGGTACTCCCCTTCTAGGGATCGTCCAGCAAGAGTTATACTTCCTGAAAGACATTATACTACAGCGATACATGCATACTCATGTTTATAGCAACACAATTTTTAACAGACAAATCTTGGAAGCCCATCAACTGATGAATGGATAAAGAAAATATGGTAGTTATACCCAATGGAGTACAACTCTGCCATGAAGAAGGGTAAGCTCGAATCATTAACAGGTAAATGGATGCACCTTGAGATCATAATATTAAGTGAAATGAATCTGACACACAAGCTTAAATAGCCCATGGTTTCTTTCATATGAAAAACCCAAACTATAAATAAAGAGCAAACCAAAAGACAGATAATAGGAAGTAGGTAGAACTTTTTCAAATGGGAAGGAGAAAAACAGTAAGTGGAGAGTGGGACAGGGAGGGAGGGAGAGGAAAGGGATAAAAAAGAATTGAAAAAATGGAGAAAGGACTTTTGCAAATAAGAAAAGGACCAAGAAATAAAAGAAGCAGGAAGGGAAAGAAAGGATAGAAGCATAAAAATAAGATGTGTTATGTACTTGCACCAACTCCCCATGACAAATGGAATCACCAGGCACTGCAAATATACACTAATAAATTTTTTCAAGAAAGATCTTCATTGCTGTAGGTAGTTGCAGAATATTCAGGAGACAGATGCAATCCTTTCTATTTGTAAAGTTCCTGGAGGAAAAGAAAGCAGTCCAAGGCTTCCTGCGGCGGACTGCAGACTGAAATATATTGGACCAATGAAAATGCAAGCCACAGACAACACAGTAGCAAGGGGACAGCGTGTTTTTCTTGGCTGGGAAGTCACTGAGCCTTGAAAAGCAAGGAGTCAAGAGAAAATCTCCTCACTTTGGTATCCTGTTCCACCCCAGGCAGACACTCTTGCCTTGTGCGCCGTGTCAGATGTGAGCTAGCTATTGTCCAGTGCTCACGATCCTATTTCTCTTTTCATCATGCGGGCTTCCTTTGGGTACCATAAATCCAAAAATGTGCTGGAGAGATATAAAAAAACAAGCACTGCCTTCAAAAAGAGATCATATTTTTGGTGGTGCAGAAAACAATGTCAGTTAGTCAGGTGTTCCCACCTCGGAGCATCCTTCTTTCACGCCACCATTTAAGATAGTAACTCCCTTGCCTGTATTTCCAGCACTCTGGGAGGCTGAGGCAGGAGAATTGCACATTTGAGCCCATCCTGGGCAACTGAGTGATTTAGCAAGACCCTATCTCAAAATTAAAAAATAAAAAAAAAAAAACAGAGGTAGGGATGTAGCTCAGTGCACAGCCTCTAGGTTCAATACCCCATACCCCACCTTCAAAATGGTAAATCTCTGACATTCTCTATCTTCTGTGTTACTTCTCTTTTCTGCATTTATAACTTCCTGGAATGATACTACATATTTACAGTCTTGTGTATTGTCATCCTTCTCCAATAGAAGGTAAAATCCACGTGGGCTGAGATCACATCAGTTTTGCTCACTGTTGTACCCCAGAAATGAGGTGGCTCCTTGAGTTTACAAAGTTTTCAATGAATATTTGCAGGACACATGAATAAATGGGTGATGAGCTGGTGGAAGCTCATTTAATGGTTAAAACCTGGGTTCTCAAGGCTGACATCTGGATTTGCAATTTTTACAGAGCTTACCTTGGAAGAATTAACTTCCTTAAAGACTCAGTTTTCTCATCTGTTCAATGGGAAATAAAAACACTTTTTATAAATTGGTTGTTGTTGGTATGTAGCTGGCACTAAGAAATATCATAAAGAAGTACCACATATAGAGATATACAGAGAAGCTGCATATGTGTCTTAAAGAAAGAAAAACGTCCAACCTGAAGACAGGACAGTATATATGAAAGTCAGAACTTGACACAGCAGCACAGTGTCCAGTCATCCAAACTGTCTAAGAGCAATGTGTCATAGCAGCATCAGAAACTCGTAGCATATTTTCATCTATTATAAAAAAAAAGTCATCTGTCTTCGACAAAAGGACCCAGCAAACCCTAACAGCCTAGGTAGATTTTCTATAGCTAAGATGATGCAGGGATGGAGGATGGTAAAAGAGAAAACATCTAAGTCTGTGTCACTGGCCACAGAGCCTTAAAACTTCCCTGACCCCCACCACCACCCCTCACGCCGCACATCTGAGAGAGGTGAAGGACGAAGAGCTACAGTGCTGGAGAGTCCTTTGGGCTCCCGCTTGCCCTTTGAACTGTCTTCAACGTTTAGTGTTCTTCATGCAATTCAGTCCCAGGTCCTGCATCTTGCTTTGCTGACCTGTCACCTTCTAAGTCACCACTGGTATATGAGTTTTCTTTTTTTTAAGGGGAGTGTCACACAGTCCTTTGAATGCCGGCATCTGTTATTATGTTGGACAAAAATACATTTCCGGAGGCTACAGTTCCAAATTCCAGCCCTCACCTCCATCAAAACAGTCTACACTAAAACAACTAGCTCTAGCCATCAGCCTTCAACACCATCTGCAACAAAAAAATATAGTCAAGAATCATGAGCTTCACTCCAGTTATGCCTTTTATGAGACATATACGGGCTTTCCCAGTTAGGAACTACCAAATAGGTCACCAAAGAGTGACCAAGACCTGTGAAAGATTTGGCTGGTCTAGAACCTTGGATCACAGTAGACGCGGAGGCCCAAGGGGGAGCACCGTCATGACCATGCTTGACAGCAGTTCAGTTGGCAGGAACAATATGGTGCCCTGAAGAACAGCAGCATGGAGCAGAGGATAGTTTAAGCAACAGTTGTCATCAGGAAATTCAGTGCAGAGTCAGAAAAGCCCAGTAGACTGAAGAAGCTTTGGATGAAAAGGAATTCAAGACAGAATACAGCTTAGATCTAAAGATAGACAGTCTGGAGAAACCAGACATGAGCAGAGAGTAGAATTCCAGCTTCCTGGTGCATGAAAAGTTCTAGCTTCTTCCCATGGGATGGGAAGAAGCACTGTAAGACACCAACGGGAGAGATCTTGTTACTGAGGAAAGAACTCCTACTCCCAGAGCAGCCTGGATGCTTTCTTGCAGGGTTGTAACCTGTGAGTGGTGCTCAGAGGCAGCGGGCTTGACTCACCCAGCTCATCTGCTCTGCCTCCTTGCTATACTTTCTAACCCCTGGGTCTCCATTTCTTTGTCTATAAAATAGACACAGAGTAGTTTTCAGCTTACTGAGGCTTAGAAGGATCAGTTGGCATTTGGGTGAGAGACTTTTAATATCACCTAGACTGCACAAATAATAAATGTCCACTAGGAGTTTTGCCACATACACAGTAAACTATTAAACTTCAGTCTTTACATTTTCCAGCCAGTTGTCAAAGTGCTCTATATAAATTAGGTCCTTAAGTCCTTCAACAACCTCGGGAATTCTGTATCGTTACCATCTCTGTTGTTTAATAAAGAAGCAAAGGTGCAGCCAGTGAAAGCAGCTTGGCCCAGATCTCCCTGTTAGCAGAAGCCAAGCTAGAATGCGCAAAGCCTGAGGTGCACACTTTCTGCTCACTCTGCTGCCTCTCTAAATGCAAGCAAAATGTCACCCTCAAGAACAAGACTACAGAATCAGCACAGGTTATGCAAAATTTCTCCAAAGAGGCAGGATTGCCATCTGGCCAAAGTGGGCCTTCCCCATAAACTCATTAGCGTTATGGATATGATGATCTTAATAGAGTCATTGAGCAACTATCAAAAACTGAAGGTCCTAGGGACAAATAGTTCATTTACAACCTGAAACAGGTGAAAAGAGGGCATTGATCCCATGCAAAACCTTGGAGCAGGTTTGGCTGGTAATCCTACAGAAGAGAAAAGGGCTCCCAGTTATCCGAGGTATTCATGTTTCCTAGGATCAGCCAAATCCCATTGCTCTCATTTGATTCTGCAAACATCTTACCGTTTTGCCTATGAAGAAGCTCTGGCAATTCGAGTACTTTGGCAACTTAATAAAGTAGGGCTCTGACTTAAATAAAGGTCATGTCTATGTTTTTTTTTTTTTCAGTAGGCACTTCCCCTGAAAAATTTATATTCATGGATAACACAAAAATCAAGTCTTTAGCATGAAGGATCAGATTTCCATGATAACGCAGAGTCTGCTAAGGCAAAGGCTGCTTCACCAGGGCTCTTGCTGTCCATTGGAAAATCTTGCCTGGAGTGAGGCCTGCACTCCCTTGGGACTTTTGTGCAGCTTCAGTGCGGCGCACAGTAGGACCACAGCAGCAAGTCATTAATGCTGCACTCTGCTCTACATTAGAACATTATAAACCCTATATCTTCAAGATGGACCATCCTCGAATTACAGTTGGTGACAGTGAGTCTACAAACGAGTACCTGTGACTTCAAAGTCAAGCTGTGAAGCAAGTAGAGAGAATAAATTGAAAATAGGAAAGAGCCATGGCCCTGCTAACTAGGTAACCTTAGACAAGTCATTTAAGTGTTCTATGGCTTAATTTCTTCAAATAAAGTCTTATAAATTAAATTTATACTTCACTTACTTACAGTTCCTTTATTAGTAGCAAACTCTGTAAGATAATATTTTGTATAGTACACTACGTACTACACAATCTGAAGGAATGCTAATGTGAGCCTTGAGTATAGTGACAGTTGTCATTCATGTAGCAGTTTTCACTCACCAGTTATCCTTCCAAGCATATCTTATGTCCTATCTCATTTGATGCTCACAGTACTGTAAAACATGCTAGGATGTGTCCCCTAAAATATGACTAGAGGACTAAGACTCTCATTTCCCTGATTACTCAAGACAATACGGGCAGTTCACTGCTCAGAGTGATTTGCTGTCCAGGAATTTCTTTGAGCCAAAGCGAACCAAGCCATCCCACTTAAAGTTATAATACATTTCCAAAGGCTAGTTGGTGTTGGTGAAAGGGGCAAAGTCTCAGCATCTCCTCATGAGGTGGACTGAAGCTGCTAAGGCACCTGCTTCACAACCCAACTTTTCCCTCCAACCCATCAGGAACTTTCACTCCCTACACTGCTGGTCCTGAGAACTTTTCGGATGGCCCTCTGTACACAGCTGTCTGTCTCAGGGCCTGTTTGGGGGAGCATGGACCTTCAGTGTTACCACGCTGTACTATTATCATCTTCATCCTATAGAGGTGAATGTACTTGAGCTCATTCACTAGACAATAGCACAGCTAAGATCTAAAATCAGGCCATTCAGAAAATGCTTGGATTGTAACATTCTGCACAGGAATTTCCCTCAGTGGATGGACTTTTTGTGTCAGATGTGCAGTTTGGTTAACGGGTGGGCCATAAGCTAAGCCTCAGGATCTAGACATTGGTTGCTGCCACAACTTCAAAGGAAGAAAAAAGTTACTCTGAAAAAGAAATAAAGTATGCCAGGCATGGTGGTGCATGCCTGTAATCCCAGCACTTGGGAGGCTGAGCCAGGAGAATCACTGAGAGTTTGAGACCAGCCTAGGCTGCAAAGCAAGCTCAACACCAGCCTGAACTGCACAGCAAGACCCTGTCTCAAAAAAGGCAAAAAAAAAAAGTCAAAACAGAAAGAAAGAAAGAAGGAAAGAAAGAAAGAAAGAAAGAAAGAAAGAAAGAAAGAAAGAAAGAAAGAAAGAAAGAAAGAAGGAGGGAAGGAAAGAAGGAAAGAAAGAAAGACAAATTTGAATCTAGATACTTGGGAATTAACCTAGGATGGAGGAGTTTGGAACAAGAGAAAGTGGAGGAGGAGGTGGGACGATTTAACTGGGAGACTCTGTCAGGAGCTATCTGATGTGATTCCTATCTGTGAAATTCCTCCTCCCAGGTTTTATCTTCAGGAAAATCTACCTAATTTCAGAAATACTTGGTACTGCATTAATTTGTTAGGGTTGCCAAAACAAAGAGCCTCAAATTGAATGGTTTAAATGACAGAAATTTTTTATTATCACAGTCCCAAAGGCTAGAAATCCAGAATCACAGTGTTGCAGGGAAGGTGTCTTCTGAGGGTATTGAAACAAAGAGGTCTTCTAGGTCTTTCTCCTAGCTTCTAGTAGCTTTCTGGCTCTGTACAGTAATCTTTGATGAGTATAAAAACAGAACTCTAGTTTGAGCCTTTATACGCACAAAGTGTTTTCCCTGTGTCTGTGTCCAAATTTGCTCCCTTTAGGACAATACTTATGCAGGTTAAAGGCCCACCCTCTCCGAGTATGGCCCCATATTAACTATTTTCATATGAAAAACACTACTGCTGAATAAGGCTACAACCTGAGGTACTGGAAGTTAGGACTTCACCAAATGAATGCTTCAATCCATATGTAGTTTGGGTTGAACTTTTTACAGAAACATAACGGGGTTGAGCTCTACATATGGGTTGATGTGGAAAGAGACATCATTATCTACCATGACATGCAGCCAACAGAACTGTAAGAAGAAATTCTGGGGTGGTCTCGAGCTTTTTCAAATGGAGAAATTGATGTTAGAGGCAAGCCTTCCCATGTCTCAAAGGGTGGTAGATCCAATTAAAATCATGATGACAGTGTCTTTAAGTAAACCCATGGGCTGCTGTCAATTGCTTCCCTGCTATGACTCTAAGACCCTGCAGAATTGATTCTGTTCTTCCAATTTCCCTCTTCTCCAGGGAAGACTATCCACTCCTGTAAAACTTCAAGTTCATTAAGAGGAAATATTTCTTCCATTTCTTTCATGTTCTTTAATATGTCTAGTACACAAGGAAATATCTTGCTGGACACTGATTACTAGAAGATGTTTGCAGGGGATTCACAGTACCTACTGGTAAACACAATTCTTGATAATGGGTCACTGCCATGGCTAGATTGATGCATATAAGTTTTCTTGACATCTGACCTAAAGAGGCTGAGAGTACAAGAATTATAATGTTGTATAGACAGGAATTTCTACTCAAATGTCCTCAGCTAAAAATCTAGCTCTGTCCTTTCCTATTCAACTTTCAGAAATCTGTTAAATCTTTCTGTGCCTCAGTTCCCACATCTATAAAATGTGGATAATAATAGATTCCATCTTAATGAAGCATTACAAGAATTAAATGAGTTAATCCAAATAAAAGACTTAGAATGTTGGCTCTCATGTAATAAATTCTCAATAAATGGCAGAAGTTATAAATATGGTCACAAGAGCAACTACTTTTGATGGGTCAAAATATGATGCAACCAGAAGCTATAAAAAGTAATTAAATTAACTCTAACACTTAAAATTAAATATAATAGAGATAACAATCTGCATACAACACCCATTCTGTCAGGTGAAACTGAAATCAATGCTCAGGGGGCCAGACAATATTCACCAGGCCCTCAGACAATGGTATGCACTTCAGAGAGAAACTCTCTATGCTCTGCATCTAGATCATCTTCAACCAAGGAAGTATATAACCACTAATAACTATGATTGGCTCAAACTTCTGATTTAATTGTGTTTTAAGTCCATTAACATCATCAAATAAACAATCCAGTGACTTAACTATTAAGCCAAGATACAATTTCATAGTAACCATTATATTTTCTCCTTTCAAGAATGTGTTTGAAGGAAAAAAAATCATTTCTGTAAAGTAATAGCTGTTATGATAAATAACAAAAATAAATAAATAAATAAATAAAATAAATTCAAATGAATGAAAAAAGTATAATGCTAGGGTGAGCTTATACCAGACAATAAAAGCCAAGAATCTGATTTATTTAGCAAAATTGACTCTTTTAAAGAAACTCCAATATGATGTTGTTCTTATCTTAGCAAAACCTGTCTATGAGCTCAGCTTTATACATTTGACCATTTAGAAGACAGCAGAGATTCTTCTTGGGAAAAAAAGAAAAGAAAAATCTGATTTTCAGGGTATCATTGAAGATGCTTTATATAAAAGCAAACTGAAAATTATGAAATATATATTGGGCATTGTTATAAGAGGAATTACAACTTCTTGAACACTAGATACTCTTATAAAGAAATAGAACAAATAAAGTATAATGTTTTAAAGCAGTAACACTAGTATATCACTGAGGATTTTATAGGGAGTTTGTATATTTACTACATCTGTTCATTCTCACAAACAACTTTGAAGGAAGGCAAGTAACTATAATTATATCTGCTTACCAAGAATAAAGTAGAATCTCCAGGTAATATACATATAGGTCAAAATTAGAATTAGAACACTCATTTTCTTTTCTAGTATCAGATCTTGACCCTGTCTTCTATGCTTTTTTTAACAAAAGGAATACATATGCATGTTACCTTGATCTTTAATTATCAAATTTAGAAGTCATCTCCTTCACTGAGCAGATCTTTCCATTACCTGCAAACTAAAAACAAAACAAAACAAAACAAAACACCACATGTGAGTGAAGCCTTTCCCTTCTGTCAAAACTATAGAAGTAGCAAAGCCTATGTCACCCCACACTATCTTGCCTACTGTTTTCCAGGGAAAATCCAGGCCAGATCCATTTATTTGAGTTACAGGCCATTTTATCACTTGATTGTGCTGCATAGTGAAGCAACCCAAACTGTATCACTTTAGCAATTGCTTATTGCTGCTCACAAGTGTCTGGGCCAGGTGGGCAGTTTAGAGCACAGTCGAGCTCACTCATGATTCTGTAGCCATTTGTGAGCTGGCTGAGCCACTCTGTCTGCTACTCTTGGTTGGACTTTCACACTGACTAGCTGTATCCTGGTCTAGATTGACCTCAGCTGGCACAACTGTCAAATCTTATGATCTTTCTTCTTCCAGGGGGCTACTCTTTCTCAGGGAAACAGCAGAAGTCCAAGAGGGGAAGCAAAATAGGACAAAGCTTCTTGAGGATTGAACTTACAGGGGATGTGCTCTTCCTTCCGTTGGCTAGGGAGAGTCACAAGACCAGCCCGGAGTCAAAAGATTGGGAAAGAAATGCAACCTTTTGATGTGTAAGCTACAAATTCACGTAGCAAAGGGAATGAATGGATACGGAGAGAGTTAGCGAATTGAAATCATGCTTGCAATGCATTTACTGTAGCCATTAACATGTAACATCACAGAAAAGGAAAAGCCTAGCAAATCAACATACACATTATGCACTGGCATGGATTTCTTGATTGTCACCTTACAGCATGTTAATCAAGCCAGATATTTGGCAATAAATTATAATAATTCATTCATCTTTGTATTCCCGGCACTTAACACTGCATCGCATAAATTGTAAGGCTTTCTATTTTAAAAAAAAATTGATAATGCTAAAAGAAGTGATAGTGAAAAATTACTGTACTGGAAATTAAGAAATCAGCTAAAACATAATTCAATTATGACAAATTACCTGTGCAACTGCAGAAAGGAGTAATTTGTGCTCCATAGGTTTGGAAAGACAAAGTTAGATTGGGCATTGTCTAAGTTTTCTCTTTCTTTAATTTTAAAATTTTAAGTCTGCAAGAACCTCAGAAATTATAGAGATCAAAGCTGGAAAGGAAATCACCTGGCTTAAAAGCACAGATAGTTAAAGTCGGAGACAAGCACTCAGAACTCGCAAATCCTAGCCCGGCCTTTGTGTATAGTTCTAGCACATTGCTCCTTAGAATATATACCATATATTTCTAGGATCTCCTAGTTTGATAGAAAAACAGAACCTAGGGCTCTATTACAAGATGGCTGAATCAAAGTTTATATAAGCTTAGCAAGACCACTACATAATTCATATTTATATTAAAGTTGGAGATAATTGAGGCTGCCTACTAAATGCTTAAGAGTTGAAAAACTGAGACAAGTTGTTTAGTTGAGATAATGTTGCTTTGGATATTTTACATTAAAACAATCTTCCTATATACTTCTCACTAATTCATTTAACATATATCTCTTAAGTGCTTTATGTGAAGTGCTGTAGAAACACAAAGACCGGGTTCTTGCCTTTCTGAAATCACACAAGCCACAAAGGAATCAAGACCCTTTCTTGTGTTCCTGTCCTCCTTGCTTCTCTGTATCCTCTCTTTGCCCTTTGCTTTCTCATCACCTTCCACAACTAGGATCTCATTTCTGAAGTCATGGTTTAAGAGCAAAGTATTTTATTCATTTGAAATTCCAATTTCAGAATAGTGATTTAAAATGTTACAAAAAAAAATTTGAATTGGCTCTCTTCCAAGGAGCTCATATTAAAATATCAGCGTGACCCTAAAACTGCATAAAAAAGTCTAAAGCACTCAGAACACTTTGACGGGAATTCATATGAACATAGTATGGGTTAATCACACATTTAGTTTTCATTCTTTCCTAAAGCAGTCTTTTCTCTAAGAAGATAAAAGGTTGGAAAGCTGAGACACTGAATTAAACATACAAAGAGACCATATTTTTCTGAAATATTTAGAACCATCATGTTTATAATAAAATATTTATTTTTTTCATTGAGTAGAAAAGAATTTCAATAGCAACAGATTAATTTCATTCAGGAGCTTAATATGAACCAGAGACAGGGAACAGAAATCCAGCAAGTTAACTATTTTCTGAGGAGTAATGCAGGATTACGTCTTTACAATAAGCAATTGGATTGCAAATTATGCGATACTACCCAGTCCTCTAAGACTCTTACGCATGGCGTTTTAAGTTTCAGTGCTTGAAAATATTACATCTTTTGTTTTTTAACTTTCCTCATAGTTCTGAAAAGTTTTGAACTTATTTAATTCTGCTTGTCTTCTCCCTCTTCAAAGATGTTCTATGATTTCTCTTTTGAACATCAAGACTGCTTGAACTTTCACCGAAAGTAATGAAATTTCAATCTTGCCCATGATAATGACTCCATCCGCTTTCTGTTCTCTTGGTTGTAGTCAGAACAGCCACTGCCCAGCATGAACAATAGGACCCCTTTTCAGTTCTGAGGGATTGGCTGTTGCTGAACAGCAGTGCATAGAAATAATCCTTGGCAATCCCATGGGTGACATTTCTCATTCCTTATCGCCCATGCTGCACACAGGCAGAACTTGATAAGACAACCAGAAAGAAGATAATAGCTGCTATCAAGCTGTCTAGGTAGAAATAATAATAATAATCTGTTTATGGGAAAGCAGCTGTCCTATTGTTTTGGATTTCATGATATCCTAGTCAGATCCTCTCTCCCTTGCCAGCCCATCCCCGTTCCTCATGCCAACCCAATCACTTTGGGGCCTTAATGATGGGCATTTTTTTTTCACGATCTTTTGATACAATAGACAAGGCTGCATGTAGATATCCCATAATCATATTCAACTACAGGATACGCTTAAAAGACCAGGCAAGAGATACTTTATGGAAAAGATTGGGAAGCTGGGAAGATTTTTGAAATGAACATAGTAAGTCCACTATTTTGTCTTAAAATACACATGAAACCAAGAAGTACAACAGACGAATAGTCCAGTAATCACTGCAGTCTGAAATTTTAACCCCCAAAGTCTCAATGTTAAGGTCTAATGTCTCGGAGTGAAACTGCAAAGAATTGAGATATTGTGCTTGTTAGCCATAGAAATCCCATCAGCGTGTGTTGTTTTTCATTTGTCCTGAACAGAACAAAGGCTCAGAACCAAGCTGGAAGTCACATCACTGTTCTTCCCTTTGAGTCACATTGCTCTCCTGGCTGGGGGAAAAATAAAAGTCTCTCTGGGCTGAATATGTGGTGATTTTGCTTCTCAACACTGAGATGCACTGTTCCCTCAAACAGAACAGCACAGGGTTGCCGCTTTCCTTATGTGTCCCCCTATTTTTGAACCAGGTAGCCATGCCCTTCAGGGGACACAACCAGTCAAAGAGAATCAAATAGAAGTCAGTATCTTTGTCCCTCCTGAAACACTAAATCACAGCTAAAGTTTGTATGTTCCTTTCCAGGAGGGGAGAGATCTTTCATTCCAGAAATAATTAACTCATAAATGCCACATCGCTGTCATGAGCAGAGTCAGACTGCTTTGACCTTTCCTGTGGCTTCTCTAGAAGTCACCAGCACACCCACCTTACCCAGGCTGCTGGTGACCCCTTTAAGTGAGGCATGGCAGTGGCCAAAGAGTAAGAAAGAGAAAGTTCAGGGTATGGTAAATGAAGACACTCGCTGGAAGAATTTCCACTGATGAGATTTCCATACCGTGTGATAGAATTACTCCATAAGCTCAAAGTTCTCTGCCTGTGGGCACTTCTAGTACTCTCTTTATACCACAAAGTCACTCGTAGCTGAGTGATATCCCCTTCTTTCTCTTTAAGCTGATGAATCCTCCCTCTGACACTGACTACCTGTGTGCCTGTGAGTTTTCTAGGACTCAATTTACTAATATGCAAAATGAGTCTATTTCATGAAATTTTTATTTTTGTTACGCAGTTTTCTTAAAAAAAATTAAATGAATTAAAATATGTGAACGTAAAATGTTTACCGTGACACTAACAGGCAGTAAGTTCTGGATACACGGTAGCTGTTATCATTAAGTTGGTATCACCAGTCACTCCACGGTAGCTATCATAAATACAGTCCAAAGAGTAAAGTGAAAGAACAAATGAAATACACACGTGGGTATAGAATATACAAACTTGCACTGCGTACAAAGGCTCACACTGTGTACAAAGGCTCACACTGTGTATAAATGCACACATACACACACACACACATCTACACACACATCCTATCATCCTCGTACTAAGAATTGCACTTCTCTCTGCCCAGCTCAGCTCTCAGAATGGGATCCTGTCTGTTAAACTTCAGGGCTGTGTGAGAGAGGGGAAGAAACTGACCAGTGTTCAGGAATTCTTTTTTCCAGAAGCTTTCCTCTAAGTGGTAGCATCAAGGAAACTACAGACTTTCCTCTGAGACACTGTTTGACACTCTGTGGAGTGTCACCAACCCAGGAGGGACACAAGCTCTGTGTCTCTCACCACAGTCAGGCCCAGGTCCACAGAGGCACAAGCAGAGGGGATGGAGTCATGTCATGTCGGCTGGTCAGCGTGAGATGTGGCAGGATTCAGCAAACAAGGAGATATGGCCCTTCATTTGCACTTCCTCCTCGCAGTAGCCCTGTTTTGCAGGTCTCCATAAATCACAAATGTTTGCAGAATTCTGGAAATATCTGGATTCAGACTTGGCATCTTTTCCATAGGACATCAAAGGGGTTAATGTCTGGCCAGTAATCAAAGTCTGGCAGCTCCTACCACACACATAATAGGCATTGTTGTTCTTGAGAGTTCGTCTGTTTTTTCTGGCAGGCTTGACTGTTTGGAACCAATTCTGAAACAGAAAAAGAAAAAAAAATCAGCCTGCTGCTTATTTTTTTCATTTTCTTTCTTTTTTCTTTAAATGTGCATATGTAACAAAACATAAGGCTGGTCTTAGGACTGTTGTTTTGTTAAATTTCCAAGAAAGTTGGTGGCTTACTATTCAGAGAAGATGATTTTCCGACTTAAGACACATCTACTTCAAAAGACCATGAATTTATTTGCACACATGTGACAACCACCAGGTAGTACAGTAGCTGCCTTCTCTCAGCTGCGAAGCCACACTGCACAGCTGTATTAGCTGATCAGTGAGCTGTGGCTGGCCATTCATCTGCATGGAGAATCGATTTGTGTGACGTTATTAATGTGCTTGCTCATCAACCTTCCCAGGTCACTTGCAACCTCAGAACATGCTTGTCACTCCCCCTGATGTTGCCATCTGAAACATGAACATGTCTTACTAAGTCACTGACACAGCAAAACCCCATTACAAACACCAGATTTCATGCCAGAGGGAAAGGTAAGGCTTTATTTTCTCCCCCATCTCTCCTAAACCATTACTTCTGGATAAACCATAACTGTGCACTTTGTTTTCAGCGGTAAATTCCCATGGAATTTCCAAATACTGACTCTTATTTTCTGTTCTTATCTTTTGTGGATCATAAGTGGTCTGAGGATCAAACTGGTTCATGGACCACACTATACTGGACCATGGGCTTAGCTGGGTTGGAGGTAAACCAGTATTCCAAAGGAGGGCTCATGAATTTGTTTCTGTAAAGAACCGCAAAGTACCTATTTTAAGCTTTTCAAGCCATGTAGTCTCTTGTATCTACTCAATTCATTGTTGTAACATGAAAGCAGCTACAGTAAATCCCCCACCTTGTGAACATTTGAGTTTTGAACTCTCACCCATCCAAACAGACCTCGCGTTGGGTTCATTCATAGATGAGAACAATCACGGAAGTAGCTCATGGGTCGGCCAGTTAGTGTCACAGTTGTGGTGCTGTGTGCTCACTGTATAGTGCAGTGGTGTGTGGTAGTACTGTATTTGTGTGTGTGTTTGGTCTTTTTATGTTTTATATTGTATATGTGTGTCAAAGGGGTATGAGACTCAATTTGTCAGAATTACAAATGAATTTGACTTACATTCTCCTGGAACAGAGCTCGTTTGTAAGTCAGGGACTTACTATCAAATGAAATGAATGAGCTGTGCTCAATAAAACTTTGCTAAAAACAGTCCATAGGCCTATGGAAAATAGGTTGATGATGATGATGATAGCTTTTACTGACAAGCTACTATGTGTCAGGCCCTTCTTATTCTCCCACTATACCACCGAATGACATTGGAAGGTCTAAGATACAGACCACTGTCCCTGACCCCATACTATATACATACTGAGCTTCCTCATTTAATAACAGAGTTTCAGTCCTGAGATTAAATCATTAAATGAATAGGTCACTAAATGAGAAATTATGTAGCATATGCATTGCAATATTCAGAACAAAGAAATGGTCAAAGGAAAACCAATTTGATGACTTTGCTTTTATTTGCATAACTCCTACCTGCTGTACTGTAGTGTATAACAGAACATAAAACTACAGCGATGTACAGTACAACCAACAAAACTTACAGTACTGCATAGACAAGGTGTTCTGTAAAAACAAAAACCACTGAGGTTCTATCAACAACATGGATAGAACTGTACCAAAAAAAAATGGGTCATAAGTCCATTGCAAGCCCAAACAGTTGTTAAACAGGTAGCTCGCCAAATAAGAAATACATATACATGAATAAATAGGATGTCTTTTTAACTGTAAATGAAAAACTTACAGTGTAAACAACTTCTAGATTATCTTGTTGCCCTTCTAATCTCCCCATCCAATATTCCTCTCAGAAGTCCCCAGGTCTAATTGAGTAGTCATCCTATAGGGTTCATGTAGAGTCAAGAACACACCTGGGTACAGACTATACCAAACACACTCATCCAAACATTATCAAGTTTAACAAATATATGTTGGTTGTCTACTGTGTGTCAGACACTGGTGTCATCAGTGGGACTACTGTAGTGAACAAAACATACAGGCTCCTGTCCTCCACTAAGTAAAATAGTAAGTTACAAAGCAATATATATGGTACTACCAATTTTTAGTTTCAAAAGTGCATAAATGTATAGAGAAATCAAGAAGTTGTCCACGGAGGTGTTTAGTTAACTGTTTTAATTTGTTGCCGAGAGTGAGATATGAAGTATATTTATTTTATGTAAGAGTATTTTTGTTGTGGGCTCCTATAAAGCATTTCTAAGAATTGAAATGCTGTATGAATCTGAGCTGGCAAATATATTTATTAGCTTGACTGTGGTGATCATTTCACAACATATATGTGTCTCAAAACATGATGTGCGTTTAAGCATATATGATTTTATTTGTCAATTACAATCAAAAAAGGGGAAACTTTATATTTTAATCTAAAAAAAAGACAATAAACAAAGAAATAACTATACTGGCTGTGGGGAGTCAGTGTGGGAAGAAAAATAAAACGATAAGATAACCTAAAGTGACAAGGGAATGCTTCTTTTTATCCAACTTTTATTTCTTCTTCACCAATTACATTATGTATACTTTGAAAAACTTATGCTCTCAAATGTATCTACTAGATACAAATACATTTATAGAATATCTTCACACCACATGATACCGGTCATATAGGAACAGGTATATAGGTACCAGTCACAAAGGGAAAAAGATATTGAGGAAGAAACTAATTCATTTGCTTATGCTGCAAATATTTATTGTCTACTCCTGCTGGGCATAGTTTTTCAAGCAGGTAATCCAACAGCAAAGAGAAAGACAAAGATACTAACTTTCGTGTTCAAGGGAGTCAGAGAATAAACAAAAAATGTAATAAAACTATGTTAAAAGGTGTTAACTACAATGGAGAAGTGACCAGACACTGCAGGATAAGGAGTCTGGAGTGTATGGAAGAGGAAGGTCATATTTTACCCAAGCAGAGCACTCTTCATCAGGGAGCACGCAACCCCAACGCCACGTAGCAGAACACCAAGCTCTGCTTTTTAGTTCACTCATCACTACAGGCAGCACATTAGCCATGAAAAGGAAACGCAGGATGTTTTCTGTTGAGTATTCTATTTAAGTCCATAGAAAGAAATGTTATTCTTTCAAAGTCATTTTTGCCCTTCCCTTTCCCCTGCTGGAGAGAAAATATTGAGGATCCGGCAGCTAAAACAATGTCGGGATGGGAGAGGGGAAAGGAAGGAAACTCAGGGCCAGCGTTCACGCCATGACTGTTTGAACAAGGATGTGGCTGTGGCCCCATCCTCTGGGGTCCCAGGACAGCGACAGCCTGGTGAAGGAGCCTGCAGCCGCAGGGCTGGTAGACTGAGCCTTACTCATTAAGCATGGAGGTTGCTTTCCTCGAATAGTAATGAGATGTTAATATGGATTTGAATTTTAATCAGATCCAACATAGGAAATGGGTGTTTTTCTTCAAATGTGAAATATCTCTAGGCTTTTAAAAAAATGTCATCCATATAAAGGCTAACTATTGTTTTACATATCAAACTGTTGTTCTTCATTGGTATTTCAGGGGAAAAAAATGTGATGATATAATGAAACATCACTGTAAAGGTTTATTTTCCTATAAATTTTAATTGTTTCTCAGGGTATTTTTTTAATCATTCTTAGCAAACTAAAATGTTTATAAGCTTAAGACAAGGATTAGGGGATTTCAGTTGTTGCATCATGAAAACAGACAACCATAATCTATTTCTTGGTAATAACACTTTTAAGAGATCTCAACCAATTCATCAAATATGTGGCCTTAATGCTAGGAATACCAGTAGCGATAATTCTGCACCAAACTAAAAGGTGTTCAAAAGTGAAGCCTGTTTGCCTGGAAAGGATGTGCTTAGTAAGTGTCACACACTCCTACCAGCAGTAAAAACACTCATTCGGATGTATTATGGTAATGCTACTCTATGCCAAGAATTCTAAGTGTTTTTACAAAATATGCATTAGCGAACCCTTACCACATGAGACAGAGATTGTTCCCATTCTGCACGTAAGAAGAATGAACTCACTGGTGTGAAGTAACTGGTCCAAGGGCCTACAGTAAGAAAGGCTGGATTCTAATCCAGATGGCCCTGATTCTAAAATCAGCACTCTTGCCACAGAAAGTCTTATTTTTTTCCCTACATTCCTCTTTTCCCCATACTTCTTTTAAGAGATATGTACTTCTTTTATAATTAAAAAATTGTATTTTCTGCAATAGAACTGCTATGTATTTATTACATTTAATTGACTTATGAAACAAATTTATTCTATAAACTTCAGAAGAAAATAAATGTCTCTGCAATGTTGCGGCGTAGGCTGGGTCCCAGGAGTCTGTGCTACTTCTGTTGGATAAACCAAGCTGTTTTCTATATGCCAAGTCTCCAGCAGTGGATCAAACAGCAGAGAGAAATTCGATCGTAAATGCAATCCACTTCCTACTTCCTCCATGAGAATACCCCGAAGGTCACTGAAAGGTCAGAACAAAGTCAAAGCCAGCACTTGGTGAACGCTAGGAGATAAGTGACAAGAACTCCGTAAACCTTCCTTGTTCAACTGTGATTTGGGTATTCCTTGGAGAAGACAGGGCCAAAACCCCTTAAGTGTTCCATGTTTGGGGGATGGCCCTGTCTTGCAAGCTAGATATTTTTCCTTTGTGCATATATTTGGAGTCGTAAGTGTATGTTTATAACACATCATCCTAGTATGGAGCATCCAGACTAATAAGACAAATATATTAGAGGGAGGACAATTATTTACTCCATTAAAAGGATATTTCACATCAAAACATAAATCTCTATTGCATTTATTTGGAAAGTAAATTCCGTAAAATATGTGAGATGTCAATTTTAACCCAGTGAGACAGGAAGACTGTAAAGCCAAGCATCCCACGGCTAGGGAGAAAGGCAGACAGTGAAGAGGTAAAGGCAACGCAACACGGATCCTAATAGGTCCTCTCAAAACCACTGGCCCCCAATCCCTTTAAAAAGGTGTCCATTTGTGTAAATTAAGTCTATTCCTTCTAAATGGTACATACCATCTACAGGAAGATCTTCCTAGCTAGTACACTTGAACATTTTTATCAATCAAAAAGAATGTTGACCCTGTGGATGCGAAGTTTGATGTGCATCAGAAGCACTCAGAATGGCTTTCAGTTGACTTAATTTGGACATTGCAGCTGAAAAGCCTGGTTCTACAGACCTAGGGGAATCTAGGCATAGGAATTTTACTAAGTCCACTTTCGATTTCCCCAACCACAACCCACAATTGTTAAATTCACCTAATTCTGAAAAACTCCCAGGCAGTTAATGAGAAGCAGTAGACATTTCCTCCAATTTGAGAGAAACAAAGAAAATACTTCGTAAGACAACTGTGAACTAAAAAATAATTCCTGACTTTTTCAAGGTATTAATTAAAGGGGTATATACAGCCCTTGTAAAAACAAACTGAGAGCTACAGCTCTTTAACATAAGGTATTTGGTTTGTGAAATGTATTTGATTTAAAATTAAAAAGGGGCACTGGAATTCATCTCTTGAGACCATCTATCACTTAATTTTGGCTCTGCTTTTGTATTCCCTTATGCATCTTCCTTATTTCTCTCATTGCAGTTTTTGAGACATTTTAGGCAAAGATCAACAGATGCTTCATAGAAAACAAGAAAGTGAGAAACATTAGGCCTTATAAACTAATGTGCTTATATTCTTGCATTAGCCCATTTTATCTTGTCACAACAAAATACCTGAGGTTGGGTAATTTATGAAGAGAAAGGGTTTATTTAGCTCACAGTTTTGGAGGCTGAAAGTTCAAGATCCAGTTACCCCATCTGTTCAGCTCTGGTACAATGGCAGCAGTGTGCCTGAAAGAGATCACAGAGTGAAACAGGAAGCCAGAGGCACCCAAAGGCCAGACTCATTCTTTATATATGGCTCTTGCAAAACCAGCACTGACCCCTTGTGAGTGCAGTGTCACCACTGACCTACTTATCTTGTGCTAGGCCCTACCTTCAAAGGATTTCCACCACCTCAATGCTGCCATTGGAGGAGCAAGCCTCCAATACACAAAGTG
The DNA here is from genome assembly GCA_004365215.1 of Cuniculus paca. Taxonomy (NCBI): domain Eukaryota; kingdom Metazoa; phylum Chordata; class Mammalia; order Rodentia; family Cuniculidae; genus Cuniculus; species Cuniculus paca. The sequence continues at coordinate 3,093 of RJWT010001336.1, read as the reverse complement.
ACCCACTTAAGCCACATCCAAACATTAGTGTGCATGATCTTAATCAGCTTGGGCTGCTATACCAAAATACTATAGAGTAGGTAGTAGTTTAGTTCTCACAGTACTTGAGGATAGGAAGTTTAGATCAAGGTGCTCGTCATTTCAGTTCCTAAATAAAGGTTCTTTTTCTGATTTGCAAGTTGTTGCTTTCTCACTGTGTCAAAGAGAGACAGAGGAGAGAGAAAGACAGAGAGAGAACAAATACTTTGGTCTTTTTTTCTTCTTTTTATAAAAACAATAATTCCATCATGGGGGTTCTCAGGGCCTCATATAAGTCTAATTATGGCCTGTTATGGTTGATATCTAGATGTCCCCCCAACGCTTCATGTGGCATAGGTGGGGTTTTCAGAGATGACTCAACTGAAACCACTATGAGCCAAAATAAACCTCTCCTCCTTTAATTTATGAGTGTCCATATTTTGTCCCAGCTATGAGATAGTAACTAAGACACCTCCCAAAGTCTTCACTTCCGAACACCATTACATTGGGAGGTAGAGTATCAACACAGGAAGCATTTTGGAGGTACACAAACATTCAATCCATAACATGTTCACTTCTTCAGAGAAGAGCCATGAGTACCAGCTTACACATTGATGTCAAGTCATTGTTCCACTCAAATGGATCATTCCAAGTGAGAATGCCAACTTAGTTGTGTAACTGTGAGTCAATTTTATTTTCAAAAGAAAATCATTGCTGATATTATTTTCTACTTATCAGTGGTCAGGAATTTGTAGGAATCAAAAAATACTGAAGAACAAATTATGAGAATTCAGCATCAAATTTATTAACTACTTGATAACAACTGCTTGATTAGTGCCATTTACTAACCTTTTCAAAGTAGAACAGGAATTTACGAAGTCATCCATCCACCTCTTAGTTCCGTAACTGTATCCATGAATCATCAGTGTACTTCATATAACTACTGTCTTTTGGAAGATACACTACTTTTCCTATTTCAATTCTTTCTTTCAATTCAGGCAGACTATAGTTCATATTTTATAAAAGTGTCACGCAATCTAGTAAGCTTGATATTTATGTTGAGACATACCAAGGATGGGATGACTTTCTTCTCCTTCTATATTTATATTTCATTAAAAGGCTGATGAAACAGTGTCTATTCCATCACTTTGTTATCTGTTCACTCCACTCCAGTGAGCACTGTAAAGATTTTTTGAGCACAGACATGTTATCAGATCCGTACTCCTGAAAATAAGGAGATCATGTAGTGAATAGCTGCTACATTCTAATTATATTAATTCAGACTGCAATTTCGTTGAAATATAAAGAACCTGCTGTCGGGGTGGTGTGGACAATGGAGGCTGAACATGTCAACGACATGACAAATTCCTCGAGCAGAGCGCCAGATGCATTGTTGCCTGAGATTCTTTTCTGAGAACAAATTCAGTAAGCACTATCAGTGTCAACTCTGGAGTAAGGAATTGGTTCATTTGTTATCTTTCCAAGTTGCAGGTACATCTGCCAGAAGAGTCTGCCAACAGAAGAAATGGTAATTAAAATCATTTTCGTCTTTGGAGGGAGCGAGTCAGAAATTGTCCCGCTTTTATTTCTTTCTTTCCCTGTGTAGGGGAGAGAATACTTTGGTGAATATTGATGAGGATTTGCCATGGGCGATACCAGAATTGTGTGATTCACTAATGCCTTGCTATTCATGTTAGTACTTGATCACCTTTACTAGGACATTTTCTTTCAACTTTTCATATAGAATTTTAAAGTTCTGTGTTTTTGCTAAGACTTTATCTTCCTTGGTGTTGTAGAAGGTCCTTGCCACATGGGTTAAATTCACCTAACAATATGGTATTTCTTGCCTCTGCCAACTATGTGCTAGAATACATAAGGAATAATGATGATCAATTATCCTAGGTTTCTTTCACTGTAGATAACCAAATAGTAATAAAAGGGAAAGTTTCTCCATGTAGATATAGTCCAATCAAGAAATGATAAAAAAATGATTGACTGATATATGTCCTTCAATATTTTCAAAACCCACAGAATGTATAACACCAAGGATAAACCCTAATGAAAAGATGGACTTTGGGTGATGATGATAAATCATTGCAGATTCATCCATTGTAGTAAATAAATGTATGACCTGGTGAGCGACATTAGTAATGGAGAAAGATGTGCTTGTGTGGGGATACAAGATATTTAGAAATTTCAGTTACCTTCCACTCAATTTTGCTGTGAACCTGAAATTGCTCTAAAATATGAAGTCTGTTTTATTAAACAGGCATAGTAATAAGATATTACCAGTTTCAAAAACTAATGAATTAAATGACCCAGATGAAAATCTTTAGTAGCTGGTAACATTACACACACACACACACACACACACACACACGCACTTCCACTTCTGGAAATGCAATTACTTTACACATCACTAAGAAGTAGTAATGCCAAAAACATGAAACCAAAATCTGATAAAATCTCCAGCTCTATGAATTTCCAGGAAGTACAAAGGACAAGATGATAAATATGTTAAGGTCTCCTTAGAGAATACTATCAAGAAAATCAAGACTGTTGAACAATATTCAGAAAAAACAAACCAATTTCTTCAACCAAAAATTCCAAGAAAAAAATAAAAGATGAAAATTTTGAAAACCCCTAGAAACATCACGCAATCACACTCTACAATTTGGATCTAGATTCTTCTTTTAAAAAATAGATTGTGGGACAACTGAAGATATGGGCAAACTGCATATTTCCTGATATGAAGAATTATTGGTAGTGTATTGAGGTGTGATAAAGGTGTTGTAGTCACTTTATTTTAAAGAATCACTATCTCTTGGAGATATATTGAAATAGATGCAGTAAAATCAAAGAAGTCTGAGTTTGCTTCAAAATAATGGGGAGGGATAGGGATAGGTGTCGATGAACAAGACTGACCAGAGTGGGTAAAGCAAGGAAGTACAATGGAACATACTATTTGTTTTCCTTTTTAGACATTTGAAATTTTGTGTAAGAAAAGTTCATATAATGTAGACATTTAAGAAATTTATTTAACTTGCCCAAGCCACAGTTTCCATATTTGTAAAA
>RJWT010001335.1:0-49267 GCA_004365215.1 Cuniculus paca | reverse complement strand
TGTGAAACAGACTTGCATGAGTCATTGTCATGGACTCTAGGCCTCCAGCTGGACTTGTGGGTGTTGTCATGGGTTCTAGGTCTTCAGCTGGAGTCATTCAGGACATTGCCCTGGGATCTAGGCACTCGACTGGATTCTCTAGGTCTTTAGTGTGTGGACAGATGTCCTGCCCTTTCTTTGTATTTGACTCCTCGGGTGACCACTATAAACAATACTATAAATCATGAGTTCAGTATTGTCTTGTTCTCCTTGGAAACCGCCGAGTGTAACAGTATGTAAGTCTGTACATTTGAACTGAAAACAATCAATGAGAAAAGCTGCTCAGGTTCTGGGTCCCAGCAAGGATTGTAATTCACCCTTCACAAGGTTAAAGTAAAAAGATGTGGATGGCACAATTCTTTAGGGAGGTGTGGGCAGAGTTTCAGAAGTTATCCAAGAACTAGAAATAGTACCATCCTTATGCTGAGCAGCAAAGGGTTTACCAGAACCCAGTGAGGAGTGGAATAGTGGGGGAAGGGTTGCCCTGGTACACAAAACAAAACAACAGGGAAGGGAAGAAATACCCTAGCTTCTCTCCCATCCACAGCATTCATTGCTTTCACCCAGTGTCTTCTGTGAGCCAAATGCAACCAGTGACCAGCCGGCAAAAAGATCCAGACACAGAGCAGGAAAGACATAGCCAGAGAAGGAATTTGGAGTGGAAAGTAGGAAAAACTGACACCAAATGTCCCCCTTAAATACACAATGAATAGAATGAATTCAACCATAGGATCTCCTCAAAATGGAATTTCAGGCACTTTGAGGCAGCTATTTTGTTCAAAACAGGTAATACGGACTTAACTGGGTGCCCTCTATTCCAATCCCTATGTTAAAACTATACCCACCAATGTGACTGTTCTTGAAGGTAGGGTGTACTAAGTCTGTGGTTTTGATACCCTTGATGTTCATGTTCATGAGTTTAATTCTCATTGTTAGGTATTAAGAAGGAGCAAACAATTGCTAAATGTTCAGAAGTGAGGGTGTGGGAGGTGATTAAAAGTAGATAAGGCCATCAGGACAAAGCCCTCCTAATGGATATTAGTGGATTTACAAGGACAAAGACAGAGCGGTCAGAAGAGACACCTTTACCCACTGAGGGCGTCTGTCTCACTTGCTGTGGGAATTCCCTGCACCACCTCTGCCAGCAAGAAGGGCATCATTAGATGCAACCCCTTGAGCTTGTAACTCCAGAATCTGTGAGACAAAATAAGCTGCTTCTCTTTATTACTTAGTTTGTGGCAGTAGAAAATGAACTTAGCCAGAATATTCAGGAGGTAATTAAGTTTAAATGAGTTCATGAATGTTGAGCTTTAATCTAAAAGGATTGTAGCGGGGTTTTTTTGGTTTTTGTTTTTGTTTTTAAAAGGAAGGGCAGATTGCATGTGCTCTTTCTCGGTCCCTGTCTTTCTCTCCCTCCCCTTCCTCTGCGTTTCTCCTCCTTCTCTCTCCTCCCACTCCTCCATCTCTCCTTCTCCCTCACCTCCTCCTTTTCCTGTCTTCCTTCCTATTTCTGTCCATCTTCCTCTGTCTCACTCTGCGCCATGGCAAGAGAAGAAACGAAACTAGCCATCAGCAAGCCGAGAAGAGAGCCCTCAACAGAAACTGAGTCAGCCAGAAGTTTTACCTTGCACTGCCCAGCCTTCCGAACCATGAAAATACATTTTTTTATTTTTGTTGCTGTTGTTTAAGTGACATAATCTATGGTATTTTCTTACAGAAGCCCAAGATGACTGTATGAAGACAATATAGGCTTTGAGTCACATAGACCAAGGCAGTAAAACTCACCAGTTGTAAATTTCAGGAAGCACCCCAAACTTCAATTTTCTGGTTCAAACAGTAAGTACTATAATTCCTATATCATTGAGATTTTTACAAAATCACCATTCTTTATAAATTTTTTGAGTATATTTTAATTTTTTCTGAAGTATAACCTTTATAACACCATTAGTGAGATTTGTCCTTAAAAACTTAGCTTTAGTTTGTCTTATAGTGGCTTTATTTCAATTTCACTAACTGTATAATTCTTTGATAGTCATTTCTTCTGGCTCCTTGAAGGTATTTTTCATTGTCTTCCAGCTTCTATTTAGCTACGGTCATTTCTCAATAGGTATTTCATTTGTGCTTTCTTTGTTTCGTGTGACCTGCAATATCAATAACGTGGTGTGTTGTTTCTATCTACTTAGATTTAGTGAGGTCTTGTGACTCCATATTCTGGTATAGTATCAGTATTGGAAAATTCTCAGCCATTATATCTCCCTATGCTGATATTCCTCCATTTTCTATGTTTCCTTGTGAAATTATGATCAGATGAAAACTGGGCCAGGCCATCCAACTTCAATAATCCTTAGCCTCTATTCATGTTTTTCAAAACTTTACTTATACTTTATTCTTGGGTCATTTCTTATACCTTATTTTTCAACCGTAAATTCTCTCTTCAACTGTGTCTAACATGCTATTTAAACTTTCCATTGAATTAATAATTTCAAGTTATATTTTTAATTGATAAATGTTGTTTATCTTTTTATCTTTTTATTTTTTTGTCAACTTCACTTGATTTATTTCCATAATCTTCTCCTAGGTCAAATGATAAATGCATTCCTTTAACTTTAAACATATAAGACATTCTAAATTTTATATACTAAATTCAATAATTCAAATATCTAAGATTTTTTATGGATATGATTCTGCCCTTGGCTGTTTATATTCTTTCTTGATCTTGATGTTTTTATTATTTTGTATTTTGTTATTTTTGTCATTGGTATGAGGTCAGGTTTGACTAAACTTTTCTGTGAGTCTATTCTGAGCCCTAGAATGAAAGTGTATTTCTCTACAAAGTATTTGCATGTCTTTATGCTATCCAGCAGCTTGTACTACAAAGCAGGAGGTGATGTAAATTCAGAGCACAAGCCCACATTTGAACCAATATGTGTTTATGAATTTCTAGTAGAAGTATTCTTTCTTGAGTTTCTTTTTGAGGTAAAATTCGCATCATATAAAAAGCCACTTTAAAGTATGTACTTAATGGAATTTAGTATATTCATTGTATTGTACAACCATCACCTCTAACTAGTTCCAAAATATTTTAATAACCCCAAAACAAACCCTATATATAGCAGCAAGTAGGTACTGCAAATCACTCCACAAGCTACCTCCTGGTAATCACTGTTGTATTTCCCACCTTTATTGCTTCTGAATGTCATATAAATGGGATCATACAGTATGTGATGCTTGATATCTGAGTTCTGTCATTTTATACAACATTTTTCATGTTCATCTATGCTGCAGCATGTATCGATACTTCATTCTTTTTTATAGTCGTACATACATTCCACATGTAGTTTATCCACTCATCCATTGATAGACATTTGGGTTATTTCTGTCTTTCAATTACTGTGAATAGTGCTGCTATAACATTCAAGTACCGTTTTTATTTTAATTTGTAGATCACTTTGGGTAGCATTGCCATCTTAATAAGACTGTCTTTTAATTAATGAATATAGGATATTTTACTATTTTTTATAGTTTCTTTAGTTTCTCTTAATAATATTTTGAGGATTTTTGTGCAAAAGTCTTGCATCTACCTCACTGAGTAAATTTATTTCTTAGCATTTTATTTTTTCAATGCTTTTGTAAAATAGAAGTTTTTGTTTTTATCATTCATTGATACTGTATAGAAATAAAAGAGATCATTGTGTGTTGATTTTATATCTTGCTATTTGGTTAAATTTATTACTATCAGATTGCTTTTTCCCCCTTACAGCAAGGCAAAAAAATCAATTTTCTTTGCTAACAACTTTATGTGATGAAGTTATTTTCTTTGTTTCTACTTACTCATTTCATTGAGGGTCCTTTTGGAATTCTAGCTTTATCTGAAGTTCTGGCACATATTTGAAAATCCAAGGCTTGAGCTCCTCTAACTACACATGATCCATTAATATCAAAGCTCTTCAGATAACTGAATCACCTGCAGTTCAGCCAGTACTTCTGGTTCAGAACTCATGTTTTGGCTTAGTTTGACCTTTTTTGTTTGTTCAGCAGTGTGAGCGCGGATGCTTCCATCTGTTTGGATATTTTTTGCAGTATTGTGTTTTACGATAGACAGGTTTTGCAGGATATTTTCTCTATTGTACTACAAAAAATTGACGTGCTTCTAAGAGAGTTTTTGTGGGAATTAAAAGGGACTATAAATAAAAAAAATTAATAGAAGGCCTGTTATGCCAACAGGTCCTACTAAATAAATGTCATTTCACAGATACACACAGAGATAGTTATGGAATGTGTAAAAGATGTACAATCGTGTATATCTGACTATTGTGGTTGGAAAATATAGAGTACCTTGAGACTGCTCTTGTGGGGAGTTCAGTGTAAAACTACACTGTGCCTGAGATGTATAATTTCACTTGAAGTAGCTTTAAATATCACTACTCCATCCCCATAAAATGCATCACTGAAAATGCATGATAAGAACATTGTATTACTTTTTGCTTATTTAGAAATGATTACTCTGGTTTACAATTTTCAACCTACATATTTCACTTTTGTCTATTAACTGATGTTGAAGCTAAAGTAACAAAAACTAAAGTAACAAAAAAAAGTTCATATATGTTACTCTACTGGATTTCTACGTGTGAGAGCATAGCAGCATTTTAAAAAGTACAGAAGAATTAAGTTCCAAGGAAACCCCACAGAGGTCCATCAGTGGGAAACTCAGCCTAAACCAGCATAATCGAAGTCCAAGGGAGATGTAATTTCATCATGAAAATGACTACAGTAGGACCCAAAGTGAATTGAGCCTTTATTCTGGAAAGTAAAGGTTCTGTTGAGGCAGACTGTAAATGCCATTTACTTATTGATCCAGCCCAAGCTTTGATCATTCCACGTCAGTTGAACCCTCTGATTTTGATCTACTGAAAGTTTTTAAAGAGAGATTTTTCTATAGTTAAAATGCTTTTCATTCAGTATAGATAACAATTTAACTGTTTATCCACATGATTTTAGGTTTTTAAATGAGACAAGATATATATTTATATAATACATCAATTAGATCATAGTGCTGATGAAAGTGCTTTTATTCAATATCTCATAAGATGTTCATAAATGCAGTTATGCTATTTTACTTAACCAATTTTAGACTGAATTTGTTTTGTCTACTTACGATTGTTTTTGTCCCACAAACAACAAATGGCATTGTGTACTTTGGAGAGTGAGACACTTGGGGTGTTCTTTTGCTTTCAAAGGCAGCCTTGCTAGTACTACAGTTTGCTTCAGTAGTACTGTACATGAATGCAAGTTATATCATTATATTATAAGCAACTAATTGTATTGCTTTTGCTAATGAATTATTCATGGTATAATCACATAAATTTGTTTCATGCTGATGCTTTATTTTGCATGCTAATTTGAATGCAGTGCATTTTTCACACTTTGATCTGGAGATGATGTTGCATAATGACCTGTTTGTGGATATTGGGGTTTGCATTGACCTCAGTATTCCTCTTTTCACTAAACATTGCTTCATAATGTGTGTATTTCACTAGGGTGGTTTAGGTCATTCAGAGTCAGGGCCATGCTAATAACTTCTCTTTAAGGAACTCCAATTATTGCTTATTAACAGGATTTCCAAAAGGAAAATTTCCAAAAGATAACATTGTGCTACTTAGGGCCTTCCGAATAGCAGACATTCTGCCTTTTATCTTCTCCTTTAACCTGTAATTCCTGGGCTCATCACTTTGCCCAGTCATTTAATCCTGGACTTTTCATTAATCACTCTTTTCTAATTTGTCCTCTTACCTGATCATACCAGTGAATCCCTACAGATAATCATGCAGTTTTATATACGGAATCATGATTCCCTTGGGCCATGGCTGAGTATCCTAACAATCTTACCCTTCTTGCCTCAAAGCCTTCACACAGTTGTCAGATTCTTCTACAACCACTGAGTAAAACGTGTGCTTTTCTACACCAGTGTCAGTCATGGTGTATATTACTTACTACCTGTGAAGCATCTCTGCTTAGTTTTAAAGTCTTCCTTAAATCATCCTCTTCTAGTGATCTTATCTCATATTGTATTCCACAGTGATCAAGTTATTTATATCTCTATAAACATAGTGAGTTCACAGCGCTTATTGAAACTTTTTATTTTTATCCCACCTGCAATTTCTTAACTTATACCAGTGATACAGGGTTCTCAGGGTTCAGCATAGCTAGAGTGTGGGTTATAAAACATTCTTGGACTATCATAACTTTTAATAGTTTTCCCTAGTTCCACTTACTACTTATCATGCTTCAACACTTAGCTGTACATTTCCTTGCTTTCCTTAGATCTTACTTCATGTGTGTAGTTTAACCATTCTTACAAGTGTATATTTAAAAAAAAATCTAATCCACAATATATATTAATTCTTCTCTCTTTGAAGTGATACAAAAAATGCTGTTGCCCAAGGCATTATGGTAACCATTGTTGATTTCCTATCATCTTGTTTTGAAATCCTGCATCACTTACACTGTCTTGTTTTGATTGGCTTTATTCTGTTTTATTTTGCTAGGTTTTACTCTCTCTAAAATAAAATTTTAAAAAAGTCTTGTCCCATGGACTCTAACACATCTTAAGTGTTAATAATCATTTATTTTATTCAACTCATTATTAATACCTATCATGGCAGATAATGACATGTACATTATACCATTAAAGTGGATCCAAATGACCAAGTTATTTTTCAGAGTGTGGGTCTTATACTGCAAAACATATTTATCATAAAATGTAATAGTGATTACTTATGACAGTCTGGAGGTGGAAATTATTTGACCTTTCTTTCCCACATAGGACATATCTGTCAACCTTTAGGATGTGAGAGTGATGTACACTCTCTGTTCTCCATTTGATTATCCAGGCAGATTTAGTTCACCTGGCTGGCTTGCCAGTTGTCCTTTTCATTTCTAAATGCTGAAATTGTAAGAGAAAATTGGAAAATGAGCATCTCATTCAGGAGAGAAGGATTACACCACAGTCCAGCATGGCAAAGATGCTGCACTTGCCACTGCTGTGTTTTAGAAGCAGTCAATGTTTCTATACACTAAAGTTATATATCTGTCTACTATATGGATTTTCAAGGTCTTTATTTTTAAATCCTTGGGTTTTAATGCTTGAAATTAACAAAAAATGATTTTAGAACAGTGAAGTTTCCTTGAAGACATGCATGAACTGAACTACAAATTCCATCAAGGTAAATTAGAGTCTTGGTGTATCTTCTTTTTAACATGCCCTCACAGAAAAACATAATCTAACACCAAGTAGGTGTTCAATAAACATTTCTTGGATACTTTAATAGGTAAATATGTGAGGTCATAAATTTAAGTATCATCCTAGTGTTGTGAACTCCATCTACCAGATAGTACAGAAATTGTCTCATTGACATTAATAGCCTACATATATTTTCCTGAATCACCTTCCTGTTTAATTGTATAATGTTAACTGTTTGATACAGTTTTCCTAACAAAATATTTTTGACCTCTCCAAGGGTCCTGTTTGCTTGCTGCCATGGCTAATAAGCCAAGACTCTCCAGTCTTTGACACTTTGATCTGTGGAAGAAATGTTCTAAGATTAAAATATTGTTTCCATGGATACTGCTGTCATGGCCACAAGGAAAATTTCCTATGCATCTTGGCAGTGAAATTGGGCCTGTGCCTCCACAACCAGAGGTGGAAGGTCTTTCATTAATAACAAGGATGCCCTTTTTATATTAGGCACAGTTAGCATTCCTAATTGAATTTTGTTTTGGCCCCCAAGATTAAGGCACTCAATATCTCACATGCTCATTTACCCCACTGAGGGTAGCTAGGATCATAAAGATCCAGGCTCTAACACCCCAGCCACCTCCAAGCTGAGACTCTGCTTTCATCATCATCCTTCCTGCATTCACAACAAGGGCGATTGTAACTTCTAAATGTCATAGAGCTTGGAACTCGCATTGCCTAAAATGTTGTCTATTTCTTCTCCCTACTTGGGAATTTGTAATGCTTGAATCTGTCATTCAAGAAAAAAATTACTCACTTGCCCCCATGAAAAGTCAGAGAGATAGTGTTCCTTTGCTAAGATGCTCAGCCTGGGGTCCTAGAATGAAGCTACTTGAACTTTGAAGTGCTATCCTGTTTTGTTTGATGGATCATTTCATTTTCATGTGAATTAGGGTGCACTTCCTACAATCTCCTGGCAAACTGCACCTGCCTCCTCATTTGGGTTCCACGCTGGCTCCAGACTCCTGGATTAGACCACAGCTCTCTTTAAAGTGAATTCTCTTTTATGCTTCTTTTTCCTTTGGTGTCCACGATCACTCTTTCCCACCTCCAACCCATCAGAAATGCCTGAACCTTCTGATGGATAGATTTAACTATTATTTTTCTCCTTCTAGTTTTTATGCAATGAAGTAGTCACAAATGTGAATAGAAAAATGCTGCTGTGACTTGAATGTTTGTGTTCTCTCTAAAATTTATGTGAGAATTTAAACCTCAATGTGATTGTTTTAAGAGGTGGGATATAGAGAAGATGATTAAATCCTGAGGTTGGGACCTTCATGAGTGGAATTGGAGATTTCATCAAAGGGATAAAGAGGCCAATTTTACCCTTTCATCTCTTCTGCTATGTAATAATACAATATCCATTCACTATGGGCCTTTCCTTTTCCACCATATGAAGATGCCACCAAAAGAAGATACCATCAGTGGATCAATGCTAGGTTTCATCTTGGGCTTCTCAGCCTCCAGAATAGTGAGAAAATTAATTTTGATTGTTTATAAATTATACAGTCTCAGGTATTTTGGTATTGTGGAATAAATTGACTAAGACAGGAGCCTACTATACCATACCAGAATTTTGCTAGTTTAAAGTTAAACATGAAACAAAATCCATAAAACATTTTGTGATATGCAATGATTTGAGACTACTTAAATAGTGGAGTGACACTGACCATAGTTTTAGGGATGGGAGATGCCACCTACTCTGAAACCTGCCCCACACGGTCTCTGCATCACAGAGAAGAGGTGGATTCTGAGAAAGCAGGTTGCTTTGGATCTTTTCATTTTATCTTCTTAATTTTTGAATTAAAATCTTTACATAAGCATTTATGTAACACGAACCAAAAAAAATTAATGTTAAATTACTCCATTATACTTCCAGAATTTTGCAGATAAGACAATGACTTACTTTCTAGCATTTTTAACTGAGAACTTTTTAAATTGGAAACAAATATTTCTACTGCATTTAAGCCCATACGTGTATAGTTTTTATGTAACACTCAATGAAAATTTCACTTGATTTGTTTGTCTTGAACATAAGTAAAATATTATATGAAAACTTTGTAGAACTGGCCAAAGTTTATTTTTAGGTAATACCAAGAATCAAGAATAAGGAAAATTAGTTGACACATATTTTTCAGAGGAAATATACAAGTATGCAGAAATACCAATGCCCTGGATGCAAGACCTCTGTTCTATTGGTTGCCAGGTAACTTACTAGATTAGAGAAAGGAGAGAAAATCAGTCCCCATATATCCTTTTAGACATCTGGCAAGAAGTGAAAAGAACATTATAAAATTTAGCGCTATAGAATAACTTAAGATGCCAATGATGTGTAGCAGAAATGGAAAGGAACGATGGAAGATGTGAATTATGGAGTCCAGAATTCATTACAAGAAGCAAGGATCAACTGCTGAATCTTGTACAGTTCTAATTGCCAAATATTTTAGTGACTAACAGCAATTGCATTGCTAAGTGATGTTTATTTGGTACCCATTATGTAAGGCCAGGTTTTTCCATCTATTTTTACCTCATTTAATCTTCATAAATTCTTAAGTATTTTTCCTCCCTTCTTCAGATACAGGAGCTGGTACTTAGCACATTTAAAGGATTTCCCCACATTCTCAGGAAATAAGGGTCAGAGGTAGAATTCTAATCTGGTAAAAAGTCTGGAATCCATACCTTTTTTGGACTTAATGTAGGAGAATAACTCAGGAGTGTAAACATTTAACAGAGGGGGAAAAAACTCTAGTCTCCAATTCTAAAAATCCATTTTCTAAAAAGCAGCATCATCATTGTCATCATTAAGAAGAAAAGTAGATCAATCATCTCAATGCACTTGGCTTAGTGCTAGCAGTAGCTTTAAAGGAATTAATAGATTAAGTCCCTTGACTATGGTTTTAGAATCACTAAAAAGGCATTTTAAAAACCCACTATATTTAGCCAGCTTTCCCATGATTTTGAAAATTAACCTTTATTGGAAATTTCTAAAACTTTTTGTTCAAATTCTTATGATTTAGATTATGACTTAAAGTGAAAATAAATTTTTCTTCTAAAATTTGAATGATTCTATTGCACATACATTGCCATGCTCATTAATAACACAGATACGTTCTAAGAACTACATTGTTAATCAATTTTGTCCTTGTCCATAGAGCGTACTTACACAGGCTACAAAGGTCACCACGTCACTAAGTGATATAATCTTATGAGATCCCTGTCATATTTTCAGTTTGTCATTGACTGAAATATCATTAAATTGTGCCTGGCTCTGTGCGTGTATGTTGGCCTCGATTTAGTTGTTTTAGAGTAGTCTCTGTATTTAAGTTAAAATACTTAAAAGACTTGGTTCCATTACCAAAAAATGCCTAATGTTTAGACTGTTCGGACAGTAAGCAAGAAGTAAAGCAAACTTAACTGAGTCCTTGTGTCCAGTCTTGTGATTGAGGAAAAAAGAAGAAAACTGAAAACAGTTTAATTAAGGTCAGTGGGTACATGGAAAACAAGGGGTAACATTGCTAGACTTAGGAAATAAAAATACAGGACACCTATTTGAATTTCAGATAAACAAGGCATAACTTTTGGTGTGTTCCAAAGCATCATATAATATATACTGATATTTTCCAAATTACACATTATTGATTTAAATTCAAATTTAACTGAGCATCCTATATTCTATTTGGCAACTATAGAAAAGGGATCCTGCAGGACCATTGTAACTAGCATTGGGTACCAACTGCCACGTATCTTTCTTGAACAGGTTGGCAGGCTCCTTCTGGACTGAAGTAGAGGCTTAAAATTGAGGCCACTTTTGCTCACTGCTTAATAGTAACAAGCTATTGATAGCCAGGCATTGCCAAATTCTCATTAGTGTCTAAAAGTCAGGAACTACATTTAGAAAAAAGCAGCTCACTTTCGGAGAGGTCATCTGTCCAATAACCTCAAGTACCAGGAACACAGCTGAAACCCAGGAAGCGAGGGGAAAAAGGGCCTCTGAGGAATCAAAATAGAAACCAGGCGCTTGTCTCCGAGAACAGCCCCTTAGACCTGTGCTCAGTGAAATTTACTCTTTTTTTAGACATCATCCAAACAAGTTTGGATGTCTGATCTCCCAACCAACCAAGATAAAACGGAAGTTTCTAATAGGGCGGGATGACTAAAAAGCCTAAGTATTTGTTGTGTGAAAGACTCTGGTAAACATATACTCTATAAAACCCCCATCTAAAAAATGTCAGGAGAAACTATACTAAAATAGCATCAGTAGTTATTTCTCAATAATGAATTGAAAGCAGTTTTACTTTCTTATCTTTGTTCATAACTTTCACATGAATATTTACAGTGAGAAAAGGCAACGCAGATATTTTCAACTGAGTTAATCTTATTCTTAGACTCTCCCAGAAGAGCTCTGTTCCCATATCTACTAGGCACATTTACCAAATGGTAATTATAAGCCCAATTTATTTGTCTCTCTTCCCTACGTCATGGTAAGCTTTATAAGGGCAGCATTCATGTCTTGATAGCTCAGCACTCATGTCTCAGTCCTAATAAATAGTATAATGTCTAGTACACCAGTGCTCAACAGATGTTTGTTACAATAGTGTTGAAAGTCAAAATGCATAGTGTTGCTCTGGGCAGCCAGACGTAACAACTTTCCACAACTCCGCCTCTCTCCAAGACCGGGCTGCACTATGGACCACATGGACCATTGACTATTATTTAAACAGTCTGACTCTATGATACAAGTTCACATTAAGGTTACATTCTCTGCTTTGGAAGGCATGGGGGAGCATAATTGATTCCTGAAGATTCTATTGACATGGTTAACATCTTTACTCTTTTGGCTTAATGGAACAAGTGTAAATAATTTTGAAAATTCTTTCAAGCGGAACCCCTCATTCATTCAGAGACCTGGCATCTCTGTCAGTTGACCATGAAGCAGCAGGAATATAGGACCCTGTTTCTTAGAACTGGATTACAAGGATAAAGCCACCTACTGGTTGCAGAAGATCATGAATGGAAAAGAAGAAATGGTGGACCGCTGTAGGCAATGCTTCTTACGGTTGCTATAAGAATGCGTGTATTTTCAGAAAAATATAAACATGAAAATGTCAAAGCTAAACTTTCTTTGCAACCAATTTTTTGAAAGACCTCCTCGCATAGGACTAAACGAAGTCTTAGAATTTACTCCCTTCCAATTAGCATCCATAAATGGAATCCAGTCATCCTTCTTCCTAATGAGTTTGATTAACCTTTGTGCTTGTTTTTAACCAGAAAGTAATATATGAAGTACTGCACAGTGAATATCACAGCAGAGAAATCTGACAAGAACAGAATGATTCAGCTTCTATTATTTTTATCTCGCAAATGACTTTGAAGCACATTTTAGTAAGTTGGAAGGGGTTTTTGAAGTAGGACAACAGTGTTGCTTTCCTACCATCACATTACCAGGAAAGAACTTCCGAGCTTAACCACAGACATAGGAGGGCCTGCCAGCAGAGTCCCTCAACCCCAAAAGGCAGCTTTCCAAAGCTAAACTGCACATTGGGACATTTTACACTACATCCACTCCAGTATCTGTGCTGATGAACAGTGGGCTTAACATCAGTAAATCAATCCAAAGATAACTTTCTCTGTGAGTCATTAAATTTGACTCCCTTTCCATATCTTTAAAGTTAAATTCAACAGTAAAATTACCTGATTTGTCCCTTGGTTCTTTCCCTTTTCAATTCTCAAATTAATATTGAAGGGGAAAAAAAAGGAGTCTAAAGCAAATATCAGAAAGAAGAGGAGAATAATAAATGCTTAATTCCTAGATAACCTAAATTTGATGATGCATGTGTGTTACTGTCAGTTAATCGAAGGAACATCTTACAAAGAGAATAACTAAGATCTTAACTATTAGAGCTTGTAAATCTACATGCATAAACAACATAAGGGAAGGTTTAGAATATGTTTTGATTTTTAAAAAAAACTAGACAACTGTGGTTTTTCAAAGTAAAAATTATGTAATACATGCCTCATGTCTCAAGGAAGATATAAAGAAAGTTAGTGAAGACATCCTCTATCACAAATCTTTGCGTCACTCCCCAAACAAATGCAAATCCATAGCTCTGAAGTGACTAACATGCATTGCTCCTGCCCCAAATACCATTAATGTGGAAAGGGTGGTATGACACTAATCAGGAGACAGTTAATGTTACATAGAAGAAGCGCCATGGTACCAAAGGTCTTCACTAATAGTGATTCTGTTTGTTTAATATACTCCGAACAAGTGTAACTTTTCCCATCAAAGAAGATTTAAATCACCCTTTCACACCACTGTGGGGATTAGAATGCTGAGTCTGCTACCACCCAGTGAAGTATGTGCAGCACAGAGTGGCACTCGTCCTGCCCAGAACTTTCTAAAGTTCAGCATTTCCTAAAATGCTGAGGAAAACCAAATCTTCCATAAAGTCAGATAAAACTATAAATACTTAAAAACTGCATATGGAATATATGCATATCAGGAGTAATTTCAATCAGTAATGAAGCAGGTGTTTTGTTTTGTTTTGTTTTTTGTTTTTAAAAAGGAGTTAAATATCCCAAGGCAGACTTTGTTGGCAAAGAATAATTTTTGGAAATACCATTCCCTCAGCAATGCTAGAGATTATCACTAGCTTGTTTCCCTGGAAGTAGAAAGTCAAATTTCAATGCCCAAATCTATACAAAGTTTATCATATCCAAGAAATTATGTAAACCCTGCACAGCTCTGATTACCATCCTCTGGGTCAGTCGCTATTAACAAGTCTAGTTGTCTTAATAAAGTTCTTCATTTAAATTCCTGCTCTTACAGTTAAATAGACAGATATCTAGAATGATAGACCTGATGAGTATTTTCTGAATGAAGGGATCTTGGATTTAGCAATTTGTTTTTATCTTAATGTGCTACATATTCTATAATGATCTTCACATCCAGGATGAAATGAAGAGTAAATGTCCCGACAAATGTCATCTCTCTGGTTTTGAGCTTTGAAGTGTTTTTTGGTTCGGGTTTTGGCTTTGCAGTGAGTGTCTATATAGAGCTCATTCCTCACAGCTATTTCAGCTGGCTGAAGGTAAAGTCCAGTACAGGGCTCCCTGAGAGACTCATACGGCTTGCCAGTCCTTCTGGCTCATTTTATTGGCAAGGTTAAAGGGTTAGATAGGTCCGCTCTGTTCTTTTCAACTACTCCAGAACTGAGTCCCCAGATATTTCTTAATCCTTTTCCTTTTTTTTTTTTTCTTCTATGTTTCTTTCATTATTTAAGGATTTTTTTTAAATCAGGGAAAATCAGTAGGTGTATTAGCTTTCCAGGACTATCATAAATAATTACTACAAATGGGTGGCTTAACATAACAGAAAATTATTTTTTGGTGGTCCTAGAGGTGAAAGTTTGAAGTGGATGTTTCTGCAGGGCTATGCTCCCTTTGCCTCCCTTCCTGCTTCTTCCAGTGTCTAGTGACACCCAGCATTCCATAGCTTTTAGCTATGTAACTCCAATTTCTGTCCCTCACCACATGGCCACTCCCTTGTCTTTTCTCTTCTTTTCTATGTAATTAGGACATTTTTCATTAAATTTAGGGTTAATCTGGATGATGAAGGATAATTCCTTCTTGAGATCTTTGATTTAACCACCTCTGCATATCTCTTTTTTTCTAAATAAAGTCAAATTCAGTTTCCAGGTGGACATATTTTCTGTAGGAACTCCCATTATACTCACCATAGCAGGTGAGTTAGAATTCACTGTATCTGAAAGTAGAAGGGTACATTTGGTATTCTAAAAAAGTATTTTAAAAACCATCTGCCTACCATAATTTTGTGTATATATTCTCAATAGTCTTTCAACTTATTGTTGTCTTCATTTGTTGTTCATATAGATGAAGGTTTCTCAGATACATCAGTACTGACATTTAGTGCTGGATAATTCCCTGTGGGAGGGGCTGCCTTTTTAACTATAACAATCCTTGAATTATCTCTGGTCTCTACTTCTAGATGTTAATAACAAATTACACAGCTCCACCAATATCAGCTCTTCAGACATTGTTGAATGTCTCTTGGGTCAGAAAGTTGTTCTTGGTTAAGAATCTCTGGTATACCTTATGACTGATCTACCAGATGGATCTATTAGAAATTACATTAAAACACTGAAATTCACCTAAATCATGTCCTTGATTTATTTGACTAACACAAGTGACCTGAAAATGTTAAAATAAAAATGTTTTATTTCTTTTTAGTCAAAATATTTGAAAAAAAAATGGAACGTTTTCCTAATACAGGCATATATTTAGATAGCTCCGTCAACACTTCACACCAAGTAACAAGAAAAGACTCTAACTCAGAGTGTGCTTTCCAATTTATCTCTGTTTTTTAAGAATAGGAAGCAAACTGCATATTTCACCAGAAGAAAAATGAATTCCTTTGTAACATGCTTGATGGAGAAATATGCATTATATCCATCAATAAAAGTAAATGTTAGGAAAAGTTTTATACTGAAGAGTATAAACATCAAAGATCAATCTTTCTTACTTTTAGATTCAATACAGAACATTCAAACATTTTAGATTTTGAACAAATGTGAACTTAGGCCTCAATAAGAAGTCATTCTTATTTAAAATTATATATTCTTGATTAACTGTGTTGTTATCTAACGGAATGACTTCCAGCATTCAAATTCTCATTTTAAAGGTTTAATTTTACTAATGTTAGAAATAATTTTTAAATGTCCATGTTTTCCAAGACAATTTAAAAACAGAATACAAAAATAGTTGGGGCAGTAGTAACACTTTGTAGTAAATATAAGCCCTCTCAAGTTAACTGCTCTGAGAAAGACAATTTGAATTCAGATTCATAATTTTTGGTATTTTTTTTTCAAAAATCATTCATACTGACTTATAGATTCAGTATACAGACTATAAAGATTAGTTACCCAATACCTGTAAAGCATGAAGAGTAGTTTCATCACGTGATAAATGCTTACCAAATTAAGATTACTAATGTTACTGCTTCACTTACATCCCATGTTATCTGAATTGATCCACTGACCTAAAGATGTCAATGTCCTGAACCAAAGAGGCTCTTGATAATTTCTTCTACTCTGTTAAGAAATAAAACATTTAAACCCCAGAGATTCTCTGCAACCATGCTTCTTATTTTTTAGTTTGTCTTTATTGACTTTGGAGTTTATATCTTTCTTCTGCATTTTACAGATTCTATTTCAATCACTATTTACATTCATTATATATTAAAGTATATTGACAATATAGGGAAATGAATTTTGTTGGCACAGAACAAAGAATTTAAATGTATTATTACATGGATAATACAAAAAGAAAGGGGAATAGTTTGTGTAATATAACTCAAACACGGTGAAAAGAATGCAATGATTCCTCATGGAAGTAGGTTTGAAGATATTTAAATTCGATGAGGGCTGGGGATTTAGCTCAGTGGCCTAAGCACCTGCCTGGCAAGTGCAAGGTCACAAGTTCAATCCCCGGTGCAAAAAAAAAAAAAATTAAATTTGATGAACATTTTTCCTTTGATATTCTCCATTCTACTATACATTATTTTTTAGTGCATATATTCTACTGTATATATTTTTAAGTTTGCAGTTTAGTGATTAATATTTTAATCTTAACATAATTATCAACTCCAATGGAGAACAATGATTTTCATCTGTAAATATTCATAAATAATAAATAAAATATAACTTTTATTGCAAATATTATTTATGACATACTGAGATCAACTTCTATGTTCAGCTCTTTCTAAACCAACAGAGACTGAGAAAAAGCACATTTATTACATAGACTATTACTATCCAAGTATTAGAATTTTTTTCTTAGCAGTTTACCTTATAATTTTCAAGCCTATAAAAGAACTGCAAATTTTTAATTAATGTAGAAAATAAGGCTACCAAATATTTTCAGAATGAATTTACCAAGTATCCTGAGGAAGAAATGCAAACTTGAATAATTCTGCTTTCTAATTACTGTAGAAGTTATTTTACTGATGAACTGCTTTGATTCAAAGGACAGCAACCAATTAAAATTATTATTTCAGGCAAAATTTTCAGAACATAAGCAATTTTTTCTACTTCGTTGGTTTCTTCAAAGATTTGTCATGAGCAAAAATAATTTTAGTAATGTCTTTGTCTGAAAATAGTATAAACTGTCATAATGGGATACACTGAAGCATTTTAATAATGATTTTAAGCCAAAGAAATACCATCAAACGAGTCCTTTTTGGGACTGCCTCACTATCTTGCCAGGCTGATGCCCAACTGGTTTCCAAAAATCTTCTCATTTCAGGGCCCCACGTAGCCCAGACTACAGGGACATTCCACAGCACAGCAAAGTTGCTTTCAAAGCACCCTGAATTGGAAAGTCCTGAGAGATTTGGGACATGAGGCTGGAAGTTGCTTCAAAGTGGCTGTAAAATTACAGACAAGGCAGGGTACAAACCAAGTGATGAAGTTCTATTTGTACTGAAGAAAATTCGAGGTCGTCTACATCGCTGCTATTTAGAGTCCTTCCCAAAGCTCAAAAAAGACCAAGGGATGAAGTCTACTTTGATGATGTTTCTACTCCCTTTAATCTCAGGTCCTTTCGATCTGAGTTTGTATGATTTGCAAAATGAAGCAGTAAACAGATCTATGTGACAAAGTAATTTGTGCCTAATGTATGTGATCTAAAATACTATTAGTGAACAATGGAAAGACAGAAAACCAAATTTTAAAGAAAATAAAGGATATGAATGTAAACTCACCAAAGAGCAAATTCAAGTGGCAAGCACATGAAAAGATGGCCAATACCATTAGTTATTACAGAAATGTCAATTATAAAGTCAAACTGGGATATGAGTATCCCCATATTAAAGGGTATGAAATTTTAAAAATTGATAAACTGCTGGTAAATATGGCAGACTTCTAAAACTCATTGATTTTGCTAATCATAATGTATAAGTTATAACAATGTCAAAACAATTTTGAGAAATAAACACATACAGTTGCCATATGACTCTTCAATACCTATTCCAAGTATTTCCCTAAGTGTAATGACATGTCTACACAAACACCTGTATGTGGATGTTCAGAGAAGTTTTGTTAGTAATTTTCCTAAACCTAAAGCCATCCAAATGCTCGTTGTTTGGTGAGTGGGTAAACAGATTATAATTCTATAAAAGAAAGTAATACTTAGCAGCCAAAGGAATGAACTATTGATGCAAAATATAGACAAATTTCCAACACATTATAAGAATGAAAGAAGCCAAATACAAAAGCTTTATATACCACTTGATCACATCTGGAAAGAACAAAATTTAAGGAAGATAAAGAAGTGGTTGACAAAGGGTTTCAGATAGGAAAAGAGCATTTGCTTATAAGGGAGCACAAGGGAAAGTTCTAGAGTAATGAAGATATTCTACCTATATCTTGATGACAATAGTGGTTACACAATTACATATATTCATAAGGGTTTATAAAATTACATGCTTTAAAATGAATTTTACAATATGAGAATGAAACCAAAATATATTCAACTTAAAAAAAATGATGTAGTATATGAAATCACAAGTGGGATAGTTCATTCCAAATCCGAGGGCCAAACCAAGCTATTACCAGGGGAATAGATGTAGGTTTTATTCTTTTAAATTTCTTGTACAATTCTTCATATTGGGTATTACTATCTGTGACTGTTGCATTTGATTAAAAAATTAACAGCTTTTCCAAGGTTCCTGCAATGATCAGGATAATTCAGGTATACTAGAGTAGCAGACCCAAAATCTTAGTGGTTTAACGCAGTAAACATTTATTTCTCACTTCTGCAAATTCTGCTGCAGGCTTTTGGTGACTTTCTGTAACATCTGTTGTCTATGCAGTCACAGACTATCTCGGGTAGTCTCAGCTGAGCTGCTATTCACCATACCAAAACTGCATCATCTGCAGCACGAACTTCTTCAGTCAGTGCAGCAGGAAAAGAGAATGCTCACAGCAGTAGTTAAAGACTTAAGCCTGGAAGTGACAGCACAATACATGTCACTTCTCACAATACTTTGTGAGGGACTGGCTGCATAGTTTAGCCTAACTGCAAGGTTATGGAAGTACTTTTGCCTCTGTTGTGCCAGAAAGAAGAGGATAGCCAGTAGTGACAAGCACCAGAAGTCACTAGCACAATTCTTTATTTCACTATAATTTTCTGCTGTCTAAATAAATACAAATCAATATTTATTTAAACATTCTTCCAGACTACGCAGTAATGATACATTACTAGGCAGAAGCAACATGATGGAATATTCTTGCTGAAAATTTCATCATTTGAGCGTCAACATTGTTGTATTGGAGCAAATTAAGCTTGCCAAGAGCTTAATACTTTCTCCTGGGATTTCCTATTGGGTCTTCACATCGAGGGGCTGATGGAAATTAGTTTTGCATGTGCCTCCTTAGATTTCGTGCACTTGGAATTTTGGGAACAATTAATATCATCTTTTACTGACAGAAAGAATTAACTCTGTTATTCTCTATGTTGGTAGAATATGTTCAGAGCTTCAAATGGCAGTCTGAACTTCTGAACTTTTGGTGACCAAATACACACTTAATTGGAGATCCTCTAAGAGAGAAGTAAAGAGAATGAATTTTTTAAAAAAGTTTTTTTCAGCACTCATACGAGAAGTTTTGAGTCACCATGGAACAAAGCTGAGGATCCATTCAGAGGCTCTACACTAAAGAGAAAGGAATTAAGGTCAGATCACTGGTGAATTGGAAGCTTCTGTTATGACTAATAGGTAGTAAATGATATAAAAGTAGGGGGGGAAAGTTGCTGAAAAAGGTCACAGTGGATCAATAGGAAGGAACAGATGTGGAACAAGCAGACATTGATCTCAATCCTGAAATGGTATTTTTGGAGAATTTAAGCATCCTTGAATATATCCCAATTTATCCTTTTTCCTATAAGGGGGAAAAAGGAGTTAAGTATTTGTTTTTGAAGTGTATTGTACACAGTGGGTATAATTGATGTGTGGTCAAAAGAAAATCCAAAAAAAATCCATTGATGTAGCTATAAATAATTATTGTCTTCTTAGTAAGTCTGTAATTACAGATCATAGAATTCTGGTTGAGATAACATGTAAGTGTGTGTGTGTGTGTGTGTGTGCATGTGTGTGTCAGCACAAGTATACATAAGACTGAAATACGTGAAACTGAAAAAAACGTCATGGAAACTAAACACCACTTCTATCATTTTGTAGTACAGGAAGTAGCCATTGCATTACCTATAGAAGAAGGAGTTGTGGTACCCATTTCACCCCCTTTTTACGCGACATACCAGTGGCAGGACTATTAAAGGGGCACAACACTCCATCTCATGGAGTCCAGACTAGGCCATGACATCCTTTCCAACCTAGCTCTGGAAATATTCACTACATAAAGTAATAACAAATAGTTAAACTTTACATTTAATTTGAAAGCTACTTTCTGTCAGAGATCGGCAATAGAGTTCTAAAATTTTCAATGGTGGTAACTAGTCATACGAAGATTTTTTTCTTTCCAATAAAAGCCTGGTAAGAATACATATTTCCTTCTGAATTTCTTCTCATACTCTTCCTACTGTCCTACCTTCAGCTGGGAGCTGAAGACATAGTGGTGATCAAGACACACAATGGGAAAACTCTAGCAAAATTCAGCACTAGTAACCATACACTTCTGGTAAGATTTTCTTTGTTGGAAACTCTATGGACCTAGTTTCATTCCAGCACTGTGGCAATTTCTAATACATCCCTACTGCCATCATCCCATTCAAATCTCTAACATTCCTCTCCTAATTAGCTGCAGAAGTCACTTTAGCAAATCTCTGTTTACTTTGACACCACCTAATCCATTCTCCACACTGGACCCATAGCAATTTCTCCCAGGATGTCACTACCCTACTTAACACTTCCCACTGGATAGCCCTTCTTCATAAGACAAGAGGCAACTTCCCTAAAACATCTTCCAAGCCCCTTCCCAATGCAATTTATACCAATTTATCCAGGTTCTATGCCCATCTCTAGGATCCAACCACAATGCTTTTCTTTCATTTCTCAAACTTATCTTCTCTGCCTTGCAACTTTCAGCATGCTGTTTTGCACCCGGGAATGTTCTTTGCCACCTCTTTCTCTTTTAGTCACCTTTCAGATATCAGCTCAGAAGTCACTTGCTCAGAGAACTCTTCTCTGTCACTGACATCACCCCCTGACTATATTTAATTGTTCTCATGCTACCATCTACCTTCCCTTCTTTCATCACATTTATTATACATTTTATTTGTTTGATTATTTGATTAATGTCTGCCTACTTCATTAGACTATATATTCAATGCTGTTAAGTAGGGAGAGGATGCCTAGAACATAATAGGTGTCCAACAAATAGTGAGGCATAGATAGAATATTTATTGGTTGCATGAATGAACAAATAAAAATAGCATTAATCCTGTCCCCAGAGTTTGCAATCTAATAGAAAATAAATGATAAGCAAAAAACAACTGGAATATAGTTTGATAACTGCAAGAAAGAATAAGTTCAGAGTGCTACAGGGAAACATATTTCCAATTTGGACTGACTGCTATAGCAAAGATGAGAAGAAATTATAGATCATCAGGAGTCATAATTGTCGTATTTACAGAAATGGAGCAGTTTCACATATTCAGTTTCTATAAGACAGTGTATAGCAATAAATAAAAACAAAAGCACAAGCTGTGGAAATCCCACTGACAAGGGCTATTTTTTAAAGGCTGTATCCTATATAACTGCAAAAAGAATTCTTCTAATTAGCACATCTGTCTTAACTCAAGGAAGTGACTACACTGATACCGACAACATAAAAAAGGAAAGCAGAGGGAAGTCAGCCAGGATGAAAATTTAAATAATGACAGAATAAAAGAATTAGGGTCAACAACTTTTAATTGTTCATAGCCAGAAGATATTGGTAGAGAATCCTAGAATCTTGTTTTAATTACAGCTGATCTCTGTTTCTACATGTTGTATATGTACAAATAGATATATTTTATATACATAATGTAATAAGGAATAATGCATTTCATACTATGGCTTTAGTCATTCTCAAGCTGTATTGCTTGCTGCTTTTAGAAATCTTTTTTAAAAAGTTACCATTAAACACATATATGAATATAAACAAATCCAAAGAAAATACTGGATTTGAGCCCCTGGTAGTCAAGGTCAGCCCAAGTAGTTCACCTCTTAGGTGACCGCACTTGACCAAGGTCTGTTCCTGATGGAGAGTGACCCACACGTCATTCTCAAGTGAATATACACCTTAATAGCTTTGCTGTGGATTTGTCATTTGCTTCTAGGGCCATGGACGAGGGGTTCCTACAAGAGATTTTTGTGTTCATGTGTGGTTTTGTGTTGTTTCATTTTCTGATAATGGAGCCCAGCAGAACTAGGGTGGAATATAAATGCCAAGGCACAGAACCCATTTTCCCTAACTGTGATCAATCCTATTTTGTTGTAGAGTAACAAATGACTGCAGGGTCCCATGAGAAAAGCCAAACAGCTGTCACTACCTTGAAAAAAATGAAAGTTAGGAAAAGCATTCAACATTGTCACACTGCTATAGGCAGGTTAGGAGGAGTCACCGGAGACCTCATCTTCCTCATCATCTTCAGCAGAGAAAATGAAATGTCTCTCCACAATACAGAACCTCCCTTAAGGTACCATTATGCTTCATTTCCAAAGATTCTCTATGTACTTTCTTAAAGTACTGAAAAAACAGGGATCTTCCCCTGCTTTTCCGCTGCTGCCATCACAAGACTTATTTCCTGTGGGCAGCCAGCACGGGCAGGGAGATGCAGCCAGATACACCCATGTGCCTGCTGCTGCCATTGGACACCCTTGCTTCCTGCAGGCAGCCAGTGCAGGCAGGGAGAATCAGACAGATACGCCATCTGGGGATTGCCAGTGTAGACATGCAGGCTGAGAGAAGACGCAGTCCCACTACCATACACCCCTGACCATCAGAGAAGCCTCAGTGTCACTGCATGGGTCTGGAGAAGCCTGCCCTATGCCCTGCTACCTCCTTGGGAACCTGGGTTCAGAGAAACCCAGGTGCCTGTTCCATTCCCCTACCCTGCAGAGGGGCAGCCCATGTGAGAAGGGTGTGGGACCCCACAACCGGCTTGTTGGCAGGAACACAGGAGAATGTCAAGAAGAAGGAGAAAAAGACAATCTCACACCTCCAGACCACACAGAACAAGTCTGGGAGCTATAGTCATGGAAAAAAATGGGAAGTCACACACCTGAAATCTCCAAGAGGATAGCAACTGAAGTAAAGAAACAACTTCATAAGACTGTAAAAGTAATCTGGTCAGAAATAAAATCTCAGGTAAAAGAAGAAATCACAAACATAATGTAAGAAGCGCTAGGCATATCTAAAGAAGACACAGATAAAAAAGAGGAGCATAGGAAAATGATGGAAACCTTGAATGAACAATATAAGAAGGAAGTACAATGCATGAAACAGATTCAAAGAGATACCCAGGAAATTAAAAAGTCAATCAAAGCTGGCAAAATGCTTGAAAGAGACTGAAGATAGACTTTCAGACCTTGAAGACAGGATCGCAGATAGCAATCATGGAAGGAAAGCTCTCTTAAAAATAACAAGGAACCAGGAAATAACAATTCAACCACTGCAAGATGATGCAAATAAAAATAATTTAGAGTGATAGGGATCAACAAAAAAGCGGGGATCAACACAAATGAAATAAAAAGACTATTTACAGAGAATAGCAGAAAACTTCCCAAACATGGGAAAAGGATCTGGCATACAGATAACAGGCATATAGAACTCCAGCTAGCCATAATCAAAATAAACCTACATCCAGACATATAATAATTAAGATCCTAGAAATTCAGCATGAGAACAGAATATTAAAGGCTGTTAGAGAAAAAAAACAGATCACCTATGAAGGAAAACCAATCAGAATCACAGCAGATTTGTCAACACAAACCATCAAGTCAAGAAGAGTTTGGAGTGAAGTGTTTCAAATTCTGAAAGAAAACAACTTCCAACCCAGATTGATGTACCCTGCAAAACTATCTTTCAAAGTGATGGAAAAATAAGATACTTCCATGATATAGAACAACTGAAGGAATTCATGACCAGCAAAACAACGTTACAGAGAGTGCTGAAGGATATTCTAGAGATAAAGATGACCATGGCTCCAGGAACAGCAACAAAGGAGGATCGCCAAACAGGATAGGCAATTGAACAAGGGTAAAAAGTGGAGGGCTAACAGCAGGAGGATAGCATGGCAGAGATGAACCAATACATGCTGGTTGTAACCATTAATGCAGATGGCCTTGATTCATCATTAAAAAGAAACACAGGTAGAGTGGATCAAGAAACAAGATCCATCAATATACTGTATTCAAGAAACACATTTAACTTGAGAAGAAATTCATAGACTGAAAATCAAGAGAGAAAACAATTGCTCCACATGACAGGAGACCAGAAAAAAGCAAGAGTAACTTGTCCATCAACCACAGAATGGATAAGAAAGATATGGTATTTTCATACAATGGAAAGCTACTCAACTATAAAGTAGGATAATCTTGAGGCTCTTGTAGGTAAACGGATGTAACTGGAGATCATGTTCATGGGTGAAATGGTTTGGACTCACACAGGTGAACATCAAGTTATCTCCCTAGCATAAAAAACTGAAGGAGTGGAGAGGATCAAAGATAACAGAACAGTAAGCAGCAGAGTAAACAGTCTCTCTGAGAAACAGTTCAGATGCTGGAATATAACATCATGGAGAGGACAAGAAGAAATGAAGTAGGTCCCCTGGACCCAGGAAGAATCTGAAATATGAATTGAAGCCCACAAAGAGTATAAAAAGAATTTAAATGAAGAATAAGGTCATGGCCGGCAGTGCCTTAGCCTGGAGCTGAACTTACCCTGCCAGAAGAGCTGCTGAGCCTGGAGATGCGTGGTCATGGTGGCAGTCGCAGTTGTAGTCCCAGCCGCGTTTGACCCCAGAGGTCTCTGTGGAGAGGCACAGGGATGAAGGAGAGTGGTGGATGCAGAGATCTGCACTGGCTGGTGGTAAGTGCTGGGGACTCCGTCCCCCCACAGGAGAGAGTGATTGGCTGGGCACCATCTTGGAGTCAGGCAGATTACGCCTGGGGCCAAGACTGCTACCCACTTCTGCAGGCAGTGCCAGGTTGTGGGTGGACCCGCGGAAGTTGCTAGGACCGAGGCCAGGAAAACCAAACAGTCATTTGGCAGCTCCAGGTTGTGGGTGGGCCCATGGAAGCTGTTTGGACCAAGTTCTGCTCCCGTGCACATCTCAGACAACATTGCGTAGGTTCCTAAACAGCTTAGATTCACAGGGCCTAACCAGTCTGCTCCCATGCCAATTCCAGGTGGCTCGATACCCTGCTCAGTGCAGAGACATGGGTGCCCATTGTCAGATGTCCATAGCCAGCACTGGCCAGAAAAGCTGAACAGTCTAGCTTCAGAGAAGTTGTGACCAGTGCAGGGGTGCCTGGGACCACACTACCCAGGTGTGTTGAAGATAGCAGGAATATGCCAAGATGAAGAGAGAGAGGGCAATCTCTGGCATCCAACCCAAGCAACACAAGTCCATGAGAAGTAAACATGGAGGTTGAGAATCGCACACCTGAAATGACTGAAGTGATGTCAACTGAAGTGAAGAAACAACTTCAGGAAGCAAGAGCAATTAGAACGGAAACTCTATCCAAGGTAAAAGAAGAAATGAAAACCATAATAAGAGAAATACTAAGCATCTCTAAAGAAGACACAGATAAAAAAATAGAGGAGCATAGGAAAATGAGGGAAACCATGAATGAACAGCATAAGAGAGACTTAGAATGCATGAAACAGATTCAAAGAGATATCCAGAAAACTAAAAACTCCACTGAAAGCTCACAAAATCACTTGAAAGAAATTTAAGCTAGACTTTCAAACCTTGAAGACATGTTTGCAACTTGTGATTATGAAAGGAAAGATCTCTTAAAATTAACAAGGACTCAGGAAGCAAAAATTCAACAGCTGCTAGATAACTCAAACAAGCATAACCTAAGAATTAAAAATGTGAGTGAAAAAGCAGGGATCAAGACAAATGACATCAGGACCTTATTTACAGAAATAATTTCTGAGAACTTCCCAAGCATAGAAAAATAAAGTGACATTCAAAATAGGCATATAGAACTCCAGCTAGCCATAACCAAAACAAATCTACACCCAGACATATAATAATCAAGATCCCAGAAATTCAACTCAAGAACAGAATATTAAAAGCTGTTAGAGAAAAGAAACAGACCACCTATAAAGGAAAACCCATCAGAATCATGGCAGACTTCTCAACACAAACCATCAAGTCAAGATGAGGCTGGAGTGAAGTATTGCTAGTCCTGAAAGAAAATAACTTCCAACCCAGACTGAGGTACTCTGAAAAACTTTCTTTCCAAATTAATGGAGAAACAAGATACTTCCATGACAATGACCAACTCAAGGGATTCATGACCACCAAACCAACTGTACAAAGAATACTAAAGGACATTCTAGAGATAGAAAAAAAGGACTACGGTCCCAGGAACAACAGCAAAAGGGGACCATCAATTGGGGCCAGTCGATTGAATGGAGTGGAAAAATAGGGAACCAATGGTAGGAAAATAGCATGGCAAAGACAATACAGTGCAAGAGGGCCTCAAGGCACCAATAGAAAGAAACACAGGCAGAGTGGATCAGGAGACAATATGCTTTATACAAGAAACACATTTAACTAGAAAGAAAATTCATAGACTGAAAGTCAAAGGAGAGAAAACAATGCCCTATGTGACAGGGAGCCAGAAAAAAAAATATAGGGGTAGCCTGCCCATTAGTTGCAGAATAGATAAGAAAGACACAGTATTTTATGTGGTGGAAACCTACTCAGCTACAAAAGAAGATAATCTCGAGGCTCTTGTAGGTGGATAGAGGCAACTGGTGATCATGCTCATGGATGAAATGGTTCAGAGTCACATGGGTGAATTTCGTGTTGCCTCTCTAGTATAACAAACTAAAGGAGTTAATGGGGTCCAAAATGCACAATACATATTGGGAAAGCCAAAGGGGAGGAACTATCTAAAAAGGGAAGGAAGTGGCCACTGTTAATCTTTTATCATGATTTAAAACTCATATTTTCTTCATTGTTCTGATTAGTTTCATTTTATTCTGATTTGTTTGATTTTATTATACTTGATGGCATGGACAGCTATTTTAAAGATACCAAAATATATAATTGCAGCCATTGAGGATGTCCAATTATCTTGTTTAGAAACCCTGTATTGCTTTCATTGTTTTGTTTTGATTGATTTTACTCTTTTCTGTGTGGTTTGATTGTAGTATGTCTGAAGGTGTAGGCAACTATTCTGAAGATAACAAACATTATGGTAGCCACTGCTGTTCTACTAATATCTTGAAGTTCTGTATTGCTTCCATTGTTCTGCCTTCTTTGTTTTGTTTTACTATTTTATTTTGTTGTATTTTGTTTGATTTTACTCATCCCTAATGGTATGGGCAGGTATATTGCAGGTAACAAGAGGCATTATGGTAGCCATTATCGATTGCTTTTTACCCTGTTTAGAAGTCATGTACCATGTTCATTGTTTTGTTGTGATTGACTCTACTTTGTTTTATTTTGTTTGGTTGTGTTTTTAAAAAAACAACCAAACCAAACAAAAAAAACACTGAAGGAGTTGCTGGGCCTGGTGGCACATGCCTGTAATTCCAGTACTTAGGAGGCTGAGACAGGAGGATCGTTGCAAGTTTGAGACCAGCTTGGGCTACAAAGTGAGCCTAAGGCCAGCCTGAATGCCATAGTGAAACCCTGCCTCAAAAAGACAAGGGCCAGGGATTTAGCTCAGTTTGGTAAGCACCTGCCTGGCAAGTGCAAGGTCATGAGCTCGATCCCCGGTATTGGGGGAAAGAAAAAGATTGAAGGAATCAGTGGGATCCAAAAAGCACAACAGATATCATGAAAGTGATAGGGGAGGAAATACCTAATAAGGGAAAGAGGTAACCACTGTTATTTCCTATTATCTTGTTTTGAATTCTTGTATCATTTTCATAATTTTGTTAGGTTTGGTTTTGTTCTGTCTTGTTTTGTTAGATTTTACTGTGTCCAATGGTATGGGCAGCTATTTTGAAGATAACAGGATGTATTATAGTAACCATTGTTGGTTTCCTATTATCTTGATTTGAAGTCCTGTACTGCTTTCATTCTTTTGTTTTGATTGGTTTTATTCTATTTTGTTTTGTTTGATTTTATTATGTGTGAAGGTATGGACAGCTATTTTGAAGAAAACAAAAGACATTATGGTAGCCATTGTTGATTTCCTGTTATCTAGTTTTGAAGTCCTATAATGCTTTTCATTCTTTTGTTTTGATTGCTTTTGTTTTGTTTTGTTTGATTTTATTGTGTGATGGTATGGACAGCTATTTTGAATAAAACAAAAGACATTATGGTAGCCATTGTTGATTTTCTATTGTCTTGTTTTGAAGTCCTATATCACTTGCATTATTCTGTTCTGATCTGCTTTATTCTGTTTTGTTATGGTTTTGTTTTTTGTCTTTAAAATAAAAAAAAACTGAAGTACTAAAAACCTAATTCCATGTAGAAATTGCATTTCTTTCTTGTACTCACATACAAAATTTTTGCTTTTTTGAAAATGATGTGTTCTATTTTATTCTCCAAATTAATATTTGAAGGTCGGTTAGACATATTAGGACACAAATCAGATTGCCAAGTTTAGTTTTGGCGATCTTTCTTAACACTTATAAGAAGTTTGTATCATCGGTTAAAAGTATGGCAATGATGACAAATATAATGTGTTATTTAATAGGTAGTATGTAACTGGAGAATGTCATAGGTAAGAGCAGACAGAAATAGACTTATTTCAGAATAACTGGTTCTGGTTTATTCAGCTATGTATGCCTAAATTAATCGTTCTGTGCCATGAGAGTCTTATATGTAACCCAGAAGTAGGTCACATACCTAAATGTCTTGGTATGTTTAAAATAGGGTAAGTGTGGGAAGCTTAAAGGCACTAAACATGTTACAGGTCATCATCAGAAACTAGAAATATAATTAATTTTAGGCACATCTTTAGACTTTATACTATCTATTTTTTTTTAATTTTAATATTTTGTGTTTTCTAGCTTTATCATTAGTGCACTGGTCCTCAGGAATTGATAACTTTTACTGGAGTATTATTCTTGTTTTATTTTAGGTTAAAGTAAAATTCTGACACCTCATACATTTTTGAGTGACAGACTGTTCACAAGCTAACCATGACTTGTACAGAAAGACATTGTGCTTGTATGGAGTGGTCTCAGTGTTTTCCTGCATAAAGTGTTTTCCCATTGTGTTTAATTTTCAGCACTTTCAGAGTGACATCTTGTTGACCATGAAGACTCATCCTAGTATGGACCCTGCTTTCTGTGTAGGTGCACCAACGCCCTCTGCTGGCCAGACTGCAGCAGATATCCTCAGAGTTCCTTCCCAAATGTAGGTTTCTTCAGCAAGAGTTCTACCTCATCAGACTCAAGAGGTTGTGTGTGATTGTCATCAGAGGTTTGGTGAAGCTAGTGATTTCGAATGTTTGAAAATGTCAGAAAATATGCTTTGAATAATATGATGAACAAGTACTTGGCTTTTTAACTTGGAAGTTTCAATAATTATTCATTACAAACTGACCCACGTTCACATTTTGGAACATTTATTCCCTTCCATTGATTGAGTATACTTTGCTGGATATCTTCAACTCAGAGCATTATTTTATATCATATCTCTAACAGTTATGGATGGTTTTTCAGTGAGATACAAGTTTTAGTGAGTTAAATACTGACTCATAGGTATAGTCTTAATCTTACATCACCAAATTTTTTGAAAACCTACTATGCACCCAGAAATCTTTTGATGGCTAGGGATAGAGCCACAAAGCACTTCTACAAAGTAACACACCAATTTCCTTTTATCTATTTATGACATGCTGAAATAGAAGTAGAGTGACCTACTGTTCTGATTTGTGTAGGACTGACAGTCTTCCCAGGATGCAGTACTTTCAAAAAAGTACCAGGCAAACTGAGACAAATTAATCACTGTAAATATATTGTAACTCTCCTAAAAGACTGTAACTCTCAGTAGCATGTATTGAAAAATAACCATGTGATAGTATTATTTCCATCCTAATGCTATTATTCGGTACAGTTTCTTC
The DNA here is from genome assembly GCA_004365215.1 of Cuniculus paca. NCBI lineage: Eukaryota > Metazoa > Chordata > Mammalia > Rodentia > Cuniculidae > Cuniculus > Cuniculus paca. Next base: position 18,650 of record RJWT010001335.1, on the reverse strand, counting down.
TCATTAAAAATGTGTTGTAATTTATGTACCTAATACTTATAAATCAATTTATTGAATTACCACTTACACAGCATTTTCTTACATACACAAGGGCTGAGCAAACCTAAAATCATAAATACAAATTTGCACTGTGAAAGCTAAAGAAAACAAACATTAGAAGTGCCAAGTTTAGTCTTGTTTGATGTAGAAAGAGCTTAGATTACCTATGCAGAAAAGCTTTAGAACAAAAAGAATTAAAATCAGAAGACGATATTTTAAAAATCCATAAGAAAAACAACCAATATTCATCAGTCAGATGACAAAGAATCATAAAAGTTTAAAACTGAAGGTATCTAAAATGCATCCAGTTCTTTCCATCCAAACAAGAAATTTCTCCTGGATTTTTATGTGACTCATTAAATCTTCAATAGACCTTCTGACAGGTTTTCAAAAAATATTATATTTCTCACTGATTCAACTTCCCTATGCTTTATTTAAATGATCCTCCTAATACTCATCAATTTGCTTTAGCATAAAAAGTAAAACCTTATACATGCATGTAGCATAATGACTGAAATTAGGATTAAATGTTCTTTACTGCTTACCATCTACTAAAAAATGGAAGAGCTCAACTGTCCTAACTCCTTACTCTGCTCCTGTAGATAAGGTACCCCCCTAAATAACTCTCCTTAGTGAAGGGTCAGACACAGTTCTTGTTAATCTCTGAATAGTGGGTTTTAGTTCCCCACCTTCCTCTGCATTTCACCAAGACAGGCACGTCCATTTGGGGTAAGCAAAGCACTTCGCCCCTTTGTCCTACAAAGCCTGCCTCTCGAGTCCCTGATGGTTTACTTTGTCCTGAGTGATCCTGTGTGGCAAGCAGTGTACTTCTCCTCTTCACGGTAATTATATATGACTAATCAGTTGATGTGGAGCTCACCTTCCCTGTGCCAGGAGCTATGTATCCCCACGACCCCAGAATGGAATCCCTGCCTTAGCAGCAGGGGGAAGAGGAGACCTCTCATATCTTAAAGAATGTTGGCCAATTCTTCTCAGTCTTCTTGTTTCTGTGGTTTCCACCCTTATCCCACAAAAATCACTGCTGGAATGAAGCTAGCAAATCATTTAAGTACAAGACACTGACATAGGTGTGCTTTTTGATTGGATGCAAATGAGGCTTGGATAATCACAGTTGGGGGATGAATAAACTCACAGCTTTTAGGAAGGTAGTTGCTTCATTAGAATTCTAAGTAACGATTGGGTAGAAAGTACTTAGAAAATATTGTAGCCAAGGAAAATTGAAAGAAAAAATATGAATTTGTTTAGTGAAGATACTGTGAAAGAAGCCTTCAATTCTAACTTGTTCATGATAACTTAAAGATGTCATCTGTCATAGTTGGGGTCTGAAATGTTCCCAAAGGCCCTCTTGTTGAAGGCTTGGCCCCCAGCCTCTGGCCATGTTAGGGGGTTATAGAACGGTTAACAGTTGGGGCTTAGTTGGAAGATGTTAAGTCATTAGAATTATATCAATGAAGGGTATGTTGGCACCCCTCGTCTTTGTGGTTTCTTGCTGTCATAAGATGAACAGTCTTCCTCCACCACATATTCCTGCCATGATGGACTATGCCACTACAAGCCTAATGCCATGAGACCAAGAGATCATAGACTGAAACCGCTGAAACCTTGAGCCAAAATAAACCTATTTTCCTTTTAAGTTGCTTATCTCAGGTATTTTTGTTACAATAATGGAACACTAACACACTATATCAATTCACAAATCCACAAATGATTTGTCTTTTAATTATTAACATTTTAATTCTTTTTCAAATCCAACACCATCTGTCAGAAGTTCTATGAACAAAAGACAAAAATAGATGAGTGAATTCTGCACCCTTAAATTTGTTTCTGTTCCTTCCTAAATATGAAAATTGATAGGCAATGCACTGGTTATACATGAATGTTAAAAATGATTCATAGACTGTTTACTGGTGGAAGGGATTTGAGGAACTTGTAGCCCAATCATACATCCCTCACTGAATTAATGGATGTGGAAATGAGGTTCAGTAAATCATGTCTGGTGAGTGTCAGATGTCAGTGCCAGGATCCCTGACTCTCAGCCTAATTCTCTTTCAGCCAATCCCATCCCCCACCCAGAGTAAAATTAATTGAAAATTGACTCAGTAGCTTGGCCAGATTCCTAATGTGGTAGCTTAGCATATTCATTGAGTGGCAGTATAAAGCATTAAGAAAGAAGTTTCTGTGCTACCCTGGGTCAGACAACATTTCTCTAAGAACCTAAATGAATTACATTAAGAAAGACTTCAGGATTCATGACATTTGTGAATTTATTGATCACTAGTGCTATTTCGTGTCTTTTAAATTTAACAAAATTTCAGAAGACCTATGGTTAAATATCAAGGAGGCATATTTACACAAAACGTCAAACTTCTATAGGATCAGCCTAGACCTGGATTTGACCTGTAAATTTCCTGCATGCATATGACAGTGCAAACTACAAAGAAGAATAATGTGGAAGCATGAGATCCAAATCAAGACTGAGCTGAAAAATTAAACCCTAAGAAACCTCAGAGGCAAGAAGTTATTCTGCAAAGTGGTGCTAAATACCTAATACCTCTGAAAATTTAAACATGCACATACACCCACACCCGCACACACACACACCCGCACACACACCCCACTGCATCTATCGGAACACACACAGCCCTCTTCACCACAAAAATAAACCTCTAAATGACAGGGAGAGGATACAAAGGAAGTATAGGCTTGAAATATATAGTACTACTGCCACAAGAAAATGCTAAAAATGAGGTTAGGAAGTGAAATTATTTTCCATAATAGGGATATTTTCCCTTTTTAAAAAATCCACATTATATACGAAATTCAACTCTGGGACACTGGTCTCAAAAACCTGACTCATGGGGCCAGGGATATAGCTCAGTGGCATAAGCACCTACACGGCAAGCACCAGGTCCTGAGTTTGATTCCTGGTACAAAAAAATTCATGTATAGGTTTATGAACATTGTTAAGATATCTAAAATAAAATACCTAATCACCTGGGTAATAGGGATAAGTCTATACAAAGGGCTGGCAACATGATACCTCATCCTCAAAAACAGAGTAGTAAAGAAAATGATCAAACGAGCAGGCAAGTCTCTACAAGCAAGACTTTCCAAGCCAAATTTCAGTGACAGCCAAAATGACTAGACCATTTCCAAAAAAACTAACTCAGGAATTAATGGTGATTTATTACTCAGAGACCTGACATTAATTAAAGCAAATTTAGCAGTATTCTTATCACTTCAAGTTGATGTTATTGCAGTTGGCTGGAAAGAGAATACGAATTACTCAGGCAAGAGTTGCCAATCCATCCCATCCTTCTAAAATGCTTTTCTAGCCCAGCAGAGAGGTTCCTGGAATTCTAGAACCTTTAAATTAAATTAGGTAGGCGGGGCCCTGAATATTGGCCTCTCTATTGCTCTCAAATGTATGACTTAGCTCTTTTTTAAACTCTGGCAAAATAATGCATGATGTAAAGAGAGCTTAACAGAGAAAAAACTTGATAATAGAAGTACAGTTGGTGCAGTGGATTGACAACTGGCGGTCAACTTGTAACACCCAGCTGAGCTGAATCGGTGTGGTGCTGCCTGTGGAAGAAGTGGTGCTGTTGGTTCTCCTGGTTCTGTTAGTTCTCTTGGAGTAGTTGTCAAGCTTCTTTCCTGATATGAACTTGACTGTTATAGTCAGATGAGTGCGCGACCTTGTCTTCCCTGAGAACGGCTGCGGTTCACTTTAGGGGAGCTCTGGTCTTTACTTTGAGCATCGCTTCCTGGCTCCAGAGGAGAAGATGGTGTACTATTCAATCTCTGGGAGAAGCTTGTCATACTGGCTTCCTGATATGAACTCGGCTGTTATTACTGAGGAACTCAGGACCTCGTGGTCACTGAGGATGGCTGTGGTACTTGTTGAGCTCTGGTCCTTACTTGAGTGTCATTCCCTGCCTCCAGTGCAGAACCCTCAGCCTGCTGGCACAGAGCCTTCATCCTAATGGCACAGACTTTCTAGTTTCCACCACTGACCTTTAGGCTTTCCCAGCGTAGATCCTTGGTACAGACTTGCATTGTCATGGACTCTAGACCTCCAGTTGGACTCATAGGGGCATTGCCATGGGCTCTAGGTCTTTAGCTGGATTCATGCAGGACATTGCTATATGATCCAAGCCCTCAGCTGGATTCTTTGGGTCTTCGGTGTGTGCACAGATTTCCTATACTTTTCTGTGTTTGACTCTCTGGGTGACTATTATAAAATAATTCTATACATTATGTGTCCTGTATTAAACTGTTTCCCTTGTAAACCCTGACTACAACAGTTAGATTGTGTAACTCCAATTTATAAAAAGGCCACAGCCTCACTTTGATTAGTACTTAATAGTAGTTATAGATACGAATTTTTAATAACTTGTATTTAATTAATATTAGAGGAAGATAATCTGATAAATATAATAATCTTTGTTTGCTTGTGACAAACATTAGTCCTAATCCACAGTTTTGGGATACCTAAATAGTACACAACTCAAAATTAGTGACAAGAGAGTAAATCTCTAATGATTTCTAAAATTTTTACATATAGCTTTTAGATATCTTACAAACATATACTGATGACACATCTCTTCTATCTTAATCTAATAAATTTATAAATCACCGCTACTAATCATGCACACACACCATTCCTACAATTTTATTTAAAGACAAGGCTGAATTACAATTTAGTGTTATTTAGTAAACAATTCAGAAGCAAATTTTAACTTGCTACTATCTTGTCACTCTCACTTTAAAAGCATCTCACATTATAGATCATTGACGAAATATGAGAAATGTGAGCTACACTTTACTTAATATTATATAAAACCTTCTTAGAAGACAACATTTTACATGCAAGGCATTTTCATGAAATTGATATAGGAAAGTCCAAAAGTATAAAGTCTTTAGACAAACTGATAAACACAAATTCAAACACAGATGAGACTTCTCAGCTTTATGGAACAGGAAAGGAATTCCTACTGTATTTTAAGTACATTCATAAAACCAATTATATAAATATAAATGTAAAACCAGTCTTCTCTAGGTTATGAGATGGCAATCAGCACCTTTGTGAAAAATTGGACATAACTAATCCAATGTAGCCTCAATTCTAATCAAGTCTTTAGGGAGGGATAAGGTGATAATGCTTGCTAACATAGGATTACTATAAAAATTCAAAAAGTAATATCATATTCGTTTAACCACCAGCCAATTTTAGTGAAATCAAGACTGTTCGACAAGAATTCGTCTATTCATGATCTGAATTCTGGTTTATTGGATATGGCACCTCTTTTTAGAAATAAGTCATGAGACATTTCTATTTTATAATACATAAGGTATTGGCTAAGTATTAGTCATTAGTAGTTTTCTTTGACATTAGCTCTTAAGTCTTTTATCTGATTGTATAGATATTAATTAAAAGATTTGAAATTCCTCATGACTATCCTCACTTCTGACATCAACAACTTCAAGGGTCCCCAGTAGCATCCTCAGAACTCGGAAAAATCATATTCCATGATGGACTATTTCAGCAGAAGATGAAGACGTATAAGGCAGGTCCAGGAGACATCATGGTGTGAAACTTGCATTTTTCCTTTCCCAGTGGAGTTGTGCAGACAGGGCATAGTCCTCAGAAATGACACGTGGATATTCAATTTCCTAGCTCCACACATTAAGGAGGCTGTCTTTCCTCCAGTGTATGTTTTTTCCCCTTTGTCTATGATCGAATAGCTGGGTGTGCCTGGGGTTGTTTCTATTTCTTCCATATTTTTCCATTGATCCACTTGCTCATTTTTGTGCCAGCACCATGCTATTTTAATCAGCATAGTTTTACAGTACAGTGTAACTTCAAGATGGGGATTCTGATGTCACCAGCTTTGCATCTGTTACCTTGGATAGTCTTTTGTATTTTGGGTCTCTTGTTTCATACGAATTTTAGGTTTGTTTTTTTCTAGATCTGTAAGAATGCCATTGGTATTTTGATTGAGGTTACATTAAATCTGTGTGTCAGTTTGGGAAGTAGATTTGTATTGGTAATTTCTCTTAGTTCACTGAAAAATGAACTGGGCTAATTTTTGTATGTCTTTTCTTTATAAGAGAGTCTCTTGTCTATATCTTGTATTCTTAGTAACTACTTTGAAGATAAGGCACAGTATATTAACTATTGTTATTTTTGCTATTATGAACTTTTGTTTTATTTTTCATAAAATAAAAAGGAAATGAAATTTTGCTTTATTTTCATAAAATAAAAAGAAAATGACACGTGACACTAAACAAGGAGTATTGCAAATTAGGGGTGTTCACCCCAGACTTTTTGTCTTGAATTTTTTTACTTGAAATTTAAACAAAAATTTTTAAAATTTTTTTATAATTAAGTTTATATTGGTACAATTTAGATATGCATAATGATCTGATTCATCATTAGGAATTTGCAGCTGTACATGATATATCTTAGTTCTTTTTTCCCTTTCCCTTTCCCTCTCTTCAACCTCTCATCCCCTCCTTATTTACAAAGCTTTGTTTTATCTTTTTCCTCATTTTTTTCTTTTCCTTTCCACCTCCCCATTCATCTTTCTCCTTGAACAATTACTTATTTCATAATATCTATTATACATTTTGGTTTTTATTTACACTTTCAGTTTCTCTCACCAGACAGACAATGCAATATTTACACATGAATGTCAGATTTATTTCACTTAAAAGTATGGTCTCAGGGTCCATCCATTTAGCTATACATGTCTCATTTATGTTTCTTTATGGCTGAGCAGTACTCCATTGTATAAAAAAAGTCTTTCTTCTCCATTCATTGGTCGATGGTCATGTGGGTAGTTTCCAAGATTTAGCTCTTAAAAACTGTGCTGAGTTTTCTTAAGGTTCAGCCACTTGAATATGACTGCATAGCTACACGCTGACTTCAGTTTCCAGCCATTTCAGAGGCCCAAGTGTCAACATGTTGTGAAAGCCTCTGCACCATAAATCAACGTGTTTGCATAGATGATCAAGAAAGCTACCACATCCACAGGCGAAGACAGGTGGAGGGTTTAAAAATTACCTGCAGGTATCAAAGGCAAAGGCAAGCCTCTTTTCAAGAAAGGTTTTCTTAATGCTCACTGAGACTAATTTGTTACAGGGACGTAGTTCTTTGGATTCTTCAACTACATAATGCCAGTATTCTCCAACTACTCAGTTACTCTTTTTGGCATCTGTATAGCTTGGACCTGACCTCTCATCCACTCAAACAGACTATGCAGACTTGGCCCAGTTTTGTGTCTGCCTTCTTTTTCCATTGTATGGTTCTGGCCATAATCCTGGGAACAAAATCTCCCTGTCTTTCTGAACATCATCCATTTTATTCACCCTTTTACTGAGTGCACAGTACAGTGCAGTAAGCTGTCTACTCAAAAGCTGGACATTCTGTTTCTCCTGAAGATGTTTTGTACTACTGCATTGCTTTATTTTGTAGTGTCTCAAAGGTGGTATTTGGCATAAAAACTTGTGAGCAAGAGTTCACTTGGAAGATGATTCCAGGAAACAGAAGTTTGCAAGAAATGTGGAATGAATAAGTGTGTGTGTGGGGGGTGAGTGTGTTCTCAGGATTGCTACAGGGAAGGTGGATTATTCCACCAGGACCTTCTGAGAAGTCCACAGAATGCCTCCTGGGATTGTTCATCTGAGGCGAAAAGGAAGCATTCATTCATTGGCTTGTACTTCCTGTGGTCCACCATTTCCCTGCAGACCTCAGACTTTGGCGTCAGAGGAGACCTAGGGCAGAAGTTGAAAACACTGTTGCTAGAAAAGTGGAGAGTACACTGAAACTCTATTCAGATGTCTTTGAAGCCAGAGGAGGGAACACAGGCATATCTGTTGCAAATATATTACCAATCTTATGGTTCACAAATGATGACTATTAGAAGCACCTGGAGAGGTAATACAGCCCCAGATTCAAAGGCAAGGATAAGACATGAGCCCTTGAAGGTTTAACAAGGTATCCAAGTGATTCTAATACTTACAATAAACTTTGAATATCACTAATCCTCTACATGGAACCTAAATGGGCCAGGAAGCATCACTAGGAATTAATATGAGATTAGTTTGGCTGCTATTAATCTAGGCTCAATGCACATCCAGAATATGACCTGGGTGCCCTCATGACCTCCCTGCCACTGGCTTCACTGTCCAGAATTGTGTCATTCAGTCCATGTAACTGTTGCTCTTCCCTTCTCAGCTGGTACTTTAACAGTTTGTAGTCCTTGCTAACTCTGTTCCTCAAAGGCTAGGAAAATAATATTTAATGAATGACTGCTATGAATTGGTCAATTTGATATACATTTTATGAAGATTATTTCATTTGACTCTCATCAAAAATGCCATCAAGTAATTGGCAATGCTCTGTGTACCAGCAGGACTCTTGAAGTTACTGGGGGAAAAAAGACAGAAGATGGGAAAATGAAGAAAAGAAGCAAAAGCTGAGGTCAGGTGGAGCCCTCTCTCCTGATGGGAAAAAAGGAACTGCTCAACCACCATAGCATGTTTATTTATACCCTCAGGAGGATGAGGTCAATTTCAACCTGGCTGCCTAGCAACTTGTTTTCCTGGCTGGCTAGGGCACTTTACCTTTTCAGAGCTGAAACAGCTATTTATGTGGCCCCCTTTGGGCTCTCCATGTTCTCAGGACTGGCCTTGCTCTAGCCCCTACATGTGATCAATCTCCACCTTCATCTTCTCTCTACATCTCCCCCTTTTCTGTTTTGTAGTTGCAAGCGATGGGTGGTCAGTTCAAGTTGGAGGAACTGTGTTTGGAGAACTCTGTAGAAGACCTTTTGATTTTTGAACCCTTTTCATTTTGAGTGAACTTACTCATTTAGGCTAAAAAATTTTTAGTCCAAGAATTTCAAGTCCCTGTATTTAGCAATTTAACCCTGCACAGTCCATTAATCCATATAGTAGTCAATTACTGGTGTAGCTGGAAATTGTCAGAGGGTATTAGTGATTTGAATTTCTTTTATACTAACATTTATTATGGCATTGTTTTAAAATATAACCATTTTGTGGTTGTATTTTTCTGTTGAATGCCCAAGACTGAGTTAAAGTGAGACCTGTATTAGTTACAATTAATCTCTTGTTATCTATCAAGATCCATTAAGTCTCCTCAGGAATTGCCTTGGAACCTTGCACAGCACCTCTTAGTACTTCTGTTGTGTCAGCTATCTGGATGAGTCATAGCCATTGCTTGACCAAGTTACTTTATGTGAAAGCTTGGGAGATTTTTTTTCTCTCTTGGTGACTCTCCTGAGGCATACTACATATCATTGATCACTTTCCTCTGTGGTTCCACAATCTCACCAGGGACGCACTGAATATAGGATGTTGCAGCAGAGGTTTTCTTATATCCTGAGTCCTCATTAACTTTGAAGAACTGGGGCCAAAATATTGGCTATCCTCTAAACCTATCTCTCTTTCTAGATTTTTGGTTCCAATCCTTAGTTGTTGAATATCCAGAAGAAAAGATTGATAACAGTATAGTGTAGTAGAGGCAGTAAACTTAATATTATTATCTTATCTAAGTATCAAACACCTTAGAACATAAAATGGAACAGTTATTTTCTACTAATCATGGATGTTTTAACATTTGAATACCTATAGAATGTTAACAAATGGTTACACATTTTATACCAACAACTGGAAATCAAAACCATATACATTATCACATGACTATCATCATGAAATTTTATAACACACTTTAATTTCCATTTTGTCATAAAATACCCCTTTTAGTCAATCATCCTTATCTAATACATATGAAGCTTTTACCTAACTTGTTGACCTTTAGTAGGATGTACTTCACATGTGTTTTTGTTAAAGGCAGAGGTCTGAATCTAAAAGAAACATATAACCATAAACGATGCCTGCATTACATTTTGGAAGATCCGTACATCTGGAGGAATGGATACACTTGATACACCATGAGGTTAATAACAATCAATTGTCACAGCACTATGAAAACCTTTGTGCCACAGCATCTTTAAATCAAAAACCTTATAGTCTGGAAAACTTAATCCTCTTGAAGATGACCAACATAAACACATCACAGTAATATATTTTTAATAACAATCATTGGGTATTTCCCATAAGGCTATGGAGATCACTGGGGCCCCCTATTAATGAATAAGAACTGGTTAAAGTTATTCCAGGCAACTGCTTTCTTATTCATCAATTGGAGTCCTGTCCAATAACCTCCCCCCACCCTGAGGGATTTTTGTTTAATATATTAACAATTTTTGATGACTTATGAAAACCCTGTTTTGATATCATTTTGACCTGCTGGCAATGCAGGTGGAAGCATATTTTTTAAGTCTAAAATCCAAATTAAATTATGAACAAATGATCCAAAAATGCAAAAGAAAAAAGGGAGAAAAATTGTTAAACTCAAATAAAAAACAATCTTTAACTTATTGGACAAATGGGCAAACAAACAAGTGCACAGCTTAACAGACTAGATAAACACACAAACATCTTAAAAAATCAAAGTGCACTCAAATTTATTTTTGACCAAATTGAATTACAATAACTTTTTATAATTGTAGAATTTATAACTGTAAATAGACTAGTCAGATTTTGTTGTAGGTCAGTTAGCAGAGATCTTTTAAGAATTTGGAAGGAACAAAATCTTTTATCTATAATCAGTATACAGTTTTGTATTTTATTTTGTCTTAAGAATATCAGTAACTTTTGCGCCCCCTTCTTTCATGTAAATTTCAGCATGGTTATCTCCAAGTACTCTACCACCTGTTCAGACCTGAAATTTCTGTTTTTGGTTACCACCTTCTGGGCAATTTGGGTCAACTCCTTTACTCCAGGTTGAGCCTAGCCCCATCCTTGTCTATCAGCTGTAGAGCAGTCTCTGAGGCATCCTGTCATAGAACTGAGCATCAGCTTCTTGAAAGGTGGAATCAACTCCTTTTCTGGATATGCGTCCATGATACATCCAGAGAGCATGCTCTATTACCAGGATAGGTCATTATGTGTCCTATGGAAAGACACAAGCATGCCCTTGAACCCAAATTAGCACTGGACTGGGTCTCTTCCATTTTCTAGTATGAAGATCTTTCCAAAGGGCCCTTCCTAACTTTTTTCTTTTAACTGATTGAATTGTCTTTCTGCTGCTATAGTCCCATCCCTAGTAGGATTTAAAAAGTTAATAGTATATAGTGCCAAGTCTATTATGAGATTTAAATTTTTGTTGGGAAGAATTCCCCCTTTTGATTTTGTAATTGAGTTTCGAGCATATGATGAGTGTATCTAACAATTTCTTAACCTTAAGGGTTACAAGAAATTCTCATGATAAGGGAAATAGGAAAAGTTTTATGAAACATTTCCAAGGCAGCACTTGTATAGGCTGGGCCACTGTCAGTCTTAAGTGTCTGTGGGCAGCCAAGGACGCTAAAAACATCTAAACAATGAGTAATGACATGTTTAGCCCCTTTTCCAGTGTGGGTAGAAGCAAAAATAAATCCTGAGGAAGTGTCTACTGAAACATGGACCCAGCAAAAAGAGCCAAACTCAGGAATGTGAATGACGTCCACTTGCCAGAGATGATTGGGGTGTAATCCTTGGGGATTAATCCCCATAGACACTGAGAGAAGATGTATTATGCATGAGGAACATTGTTTAACAATTTGTCAAGCCTATTCCCAGATTAAATGGAACTGTTTGCATAAGGCAGAAACATTTTGATGGAAGGTGGCATGGGAAACAGAAGCCTGTTGAATGGCATCTGAGGGAGTAACAATTCATGGCAGTGGAAGACAGCAAAAGCAGCAAGAGCAATGCAGGGGAAGCATAAACCTCCTTTTATTTCCCCTGCATTGTAAGCAGGTTACCCCACTACAGTGGGTGCAGCACACACACCATCTTTGTGCCCTCCTCTTGCACACAATAAAGATGTTTACAAAGTGAGGACCTATCCCCAATGAAGAAGCTTCTAAACTTCAAGTTGACACAGTGTATCAACCATTCTAATCTATCCCTTGTCAACTTGGTAACCAGACACATTTTTTTATAATTGGTTTCCAGATACAAAGGCATGCTTATTTTTATCATTTCACAAGTTGAACATAATCATGAAGTTTTAACTATCCTTAAGAACCAGTATTAAGTCTATCAACATTATATTACATTAGAACCATAACATTTCACCCTTGCATTTGAAACAAGCCACATTGTTTCTCCAAATGTCTACAGAGCTCCAGATAGATTTGTAGTGTTTTTTCTTTTTTTTTTTTTTTTTTTTTTTTTTTTTTTTTTTTTTTTTTTTTTTTTTTTTTTTTTTCTAGCCTTGTTCTAAGCTGCTTTTTCACTTTCTCCTAAGCGTGTAAAATTATAGTTTTTCTTCTGGAAATGAACTCAAGAAATTTAGCAAGCCATGTAGTGTCAGTGTATTGAAAAGAGTTGATATAAGAAAGCAAAAAAGACCTAAATAAATGTACAGTTATACTGATCATGAATTTGAAGCAAGTACCCCTGAAGTAAACTACGATTTTGAAAAACAACAGTTTGAGAATTTACACTACCAGATATCAAGACTCACTACAAATCCACAGTGAGAGGGTGATATGTTGAAGCCAGTCTATTATCAGCCCGTGAAAGCCAAGTGTTGAAATTTTAGAAGTTTTACAAGTTGGTTGTTGTCATATTGGTTATTTGAAATTGTCTTTGTGAGAGTATTTCTTTAAACAAAAATCAGCAAACAACAAACTAGGAGGTTTTACCTCCTCCAACCACTAGGAGCCTGCTACACCTACCAGGGCCGTGCACCTCAGGGAAGCTGTCTGGGCCACAGCACCCTCACTGTTTGGCAGGGCTGTGGCAGGCCCCACTGGAAGTTTTCTGGAATGAGTTGGCCTTCTACATTAGTTTTGGACTTACACTCATTTGCCCAATAATACCCTCATCTACACTTTGGATAGAAAGTAGAACATTTTATTGAAGGTATAGATAGAGGCTGTGCTGCCTCTGTAGGTACAGGAGAGTAATTTTTGGCAAAATGCCCCCTGCCCCAACAGCTGAAACAAGTGACTCTGTTTTATCCCTTTCCTCCAGGCTGCGAATGACTAATCTGAGTGATAGCTGCTGCCAAGGTAGCCCCCTGCACATATGAGGAGCCAACGGCTGCGTGAATTTGAATCATCTCAGTCAGTGTGGCCTATTTTCTGTGGGCTCTTAAAGTCTTTTCCTAGCACTTATTTGTATTTTCAAAGGCCAATTATTGAACAATTCATTGAAAGTATGACTTTCTTTTACAAAGGGCGGAAATCACAGCCTGTGATAAAGCAAAATTTCCCTGAACTGGGAAGGCGGGACCTACTGCTTGTGGCGCAGTTAAGCTTCTCAGCATGGCTGTTGTTCTCCCATCTTTTCCCACTTGGGACTTGATTTTCAAATAACACTCCAAGCCAAATCCTTTGTGATTGTCCCAAAAAACTCACAACCATGGAAGCACTACCTAACACAAGTCCACAAAAATAAATACAGAAGTCAAGAATATAACAAACAGTTCCATATACATTTGTGGCTCTTGAGAACTCGTTTGTTCCAGTTAACAACTGGTAAAATCAATAATTTTTTTCTTTTGTTTCTTGTTCTTTGACTTCTCCTAAGCCTATTTTTCTCTTTGACTTTTCTTAAGCCTATTTCTCGCTTTATCCATAGTGAACTGATTTTTTGACCCAAGTTTAACACTTGATGTCAATATGAATTCACTCCAGTGGTGAATATTGACCACAACCCATGCACTTTTCCCCCTTATGTGCATACAATGAGAAGCGTACCCTCACCATTTCTTCTTACCCTGGTCTGCGTTCAGGCACCACATACCTCATACCAGCTCAGCTCTCTCAAAGTTCCTGGGGGAAAGGACAATGAGAGGATGGGAAAATAAACAAAAGAAGCAAAAGCTGAGGTCAGGTGGAGCCCTCTCTCCTGATGCAGAAAAAGAACTGCTCAATTACCACAGCATGTTTATTTATACACTCAGGAGGATGATGTCAATTTCAACTCCTCTGCCTAGCATCTTGTTTTCCTGGCTGGCTTGGGCACCTTACCTTTTCTGAGCTGTAACAGCTGTTTATGTGGCTCCCTTTGGGCTCTCCATGTTCTCAGGGCTGGCCTTGCTTTAGCCCCTACATGTGATCAATCTCCAGCTTCAGCCACTGCCTACAGTCATGAAATGGAAGCCCAGAGTTAGAGCTCAGGAAAGTTCCATATCTACTATGGCCTGGATTAGAAAACAAGTTTATTTAACTTCCCAGGCCTCTCCAATTCATTCCTTGATTGATCTGAAAAGAAATAGTGAGAACCACCTGTATCTGCTCTACCTGACTATGTTCGTGGTCTCTTAAACTTTGTCAAGGAAAGTATTCATCCAGCTGGGCAAGCACTAAGGTTGCATGTGTCAAATCACCATACGTGAAAATCAGCACCTCATCACAGTTTGTATGAGTGGGAAAGAAAATTTATTAAGCACTCATGCTGAGCCAGTCACAGTATTACATGCATTGCATATGCTCTTTCTTTTACAGCTGTCAAGAACAGGGCATCAACAGCTCCTGCCTGATCTCACAGAACATTTGTTAGTTCCTACAAGAGCTTCTGCAAATTGATTACTCAGAAAACAACAAACAGGTGATAAAATTGTAGCAACTTTCTTTCGGTTTTCTTGCTGGCTTTCTTGGATCTATTTTAATTACTTTCCAAGTCCATAATACCACAGCAGTTATTTTTGAAGTTTGAAAATTGAGCTTCACTCACTCATCATTAACAAGTTTTGAAAGAATTTTAATTACACAAAGTGCATTTTCAAATGTAAAAAGGATTTAAGATATATTTTAGTGTTTACTGCACTTTAAATGGTATCCTCTAATGCTCATTTTATTTCATGTATTCTAATTGGTTCTTCCTTGTTCTCCATTAGCTTTTATTAGCAAAGGACAGCCTTGTATGTGTAATACAGCATATCTACCCTCAGTGCTCTTGTCTCAGAAATAGCAATTCCACTCACTCCAGCATTCATATACCCATGTTAAGTTGTTCATCTTTATCAAAGCTGCTCAAGACAGTCTCCAAAGCAAATGTGTTTAGTATATTACTTTGTGTTCTTTGAACAGACAGCAACATAGTTTTGACAGCTTATTTTCAACAGCTAAGCATGAAGACATTGTAAAACTGTCTGAAGGCATTTAGTCTGGTGTTAATGATCTGTTTTGACTCTTCCTTGTCTACGGTTTCTGATGTTTCTGCTTCAGCTCCGCTGCTACAGAAAAGATGACATTTGATAGTTGGGTTCATCCCATGAAAAGTTTAATTTAATTACAGATGGTCTGATTTGCTAGATTAAAAGGTCAACTATTATAAAATTCATTTTGGTGCAGAGAGTTGAGAAGGTTGTACAGTGCAAAGTTCATATAGTCAAGAAAGACTAGGCTACTTTAGAAACTAGGCAAAATGGAACACCAGGGACTAGTCTCATTTAAGAAGAGACACATTCAAATATATACAAGGAATTGAATGTATAACTTATAATCAATTAATGTCAACACTGATTTTTGAGTTTCGCATAGCATGATTTGCAAAACAACAAAAAAGGCAGAATACAGGGAACAAAGCTGTCTTTTAAAAACACTACAAGATTGTGTAGAAGTATTAAAATGACTCCCAGACCACACAGACAAGAGCTTCACAATTTCTCCCCCTGCTTAACAATTCCCCTTTCCACCACACACGAAATCTGCTCGATTTTTTGTTCAGATGAAATGACTTCAGGCTTAAAAAATGAAAAAGGCAATGAATTCCAGATCGCTGTTCACTCTCAGCCCACGAAAGATGAGAGGCAGTGTGCGCCAACATTCCAGAGCAACTTCATTTAAGAACATAAAGTCCCTGAGTAATGAAGCCTATGCTATGCAACCAGGGTCAACTTGACCAGCTGACTTTCAAAATTCAAAGCAGCCAAGTGACCACCTCTATACCAAAGAATGCACAGTCACCGACGTCCAGCTGGCTAAAAATGAGCTCAGAGCCAAGAGAGCGTTAGTAACTGTGCAACATGCAGGGAAGAGAGGCAGGCATAGTACAAGTGAGAGAATCTGATGGACTCAAAATTTGATTTCACCTCATAAATCTTGTGTTCATCAAAGGATAGAGGAGGATCAAAAATGACTCAAAGATTCCTGGCTAGAGCAGCTAAAAAGGGGTCTGCTTCATTATGATGTGAGGGGTGTGAGGAACAGCAGGCATTTGAGTTCCATGAAAAAATCTTCCGGCTTATTGTGTTAAACTTGAGGCTGCATCAGCACTTCCAAACATGGGTTTAGTTGGTGAGGTGGCACAGGCACATGAAATCTGATGTCTGCTCACCCATCTTACCCCTACTTTTAAAAAAATCTAATTACAAAAATCACTGGATGAAGGGAACATGGAGAGCTCTGTAATACATTTGACCCTTGCCAAATCTCACTTGAAAAATTAATATAAATTGATTTGAACAGAAGAGCTATTACACGGATTTAAAACTGGCTCAAAGATTGTAAACAAAAGGTAATCTCAAATAGTAATGCAATCAAAAAGCAGTAGTGGGGTTTTCGGTATAACAACAGTATCCAAAAGGCCTCCGTGAATCAGGATTTGAGTTCACTTCTGGTCAGTTCACTTATTACCTACAAAGGAATGAAGAGCATGTGACAGAGATCACAATAGACTCGATATGAAAAATGGTAAACATTAATACAGGCAAAATCACAGCAGGTGCAAAGGATGCTAGAAAGAGTAGCATTTCTCCTTACTTATGGTTTTGCTAAGTGTTAGTTACCCATAATTTTATATAGTTTGTTACCTGTGATCAACTGTAGTCCAAATCTATTAAGCGGAAATTTTGTAAAAAAAAAGAATTCATGTGTTTTAAATTGTGTGTCTTTCTGAGTAGTGTGATTAAATCCTGCACAGTCCTCCATCCTGCTTCAGATTCGAATGATTCCTTTCTCCAATGTAGTCATTCACACTGCACCCATCCATTAATTATTTAGTAGCCATCTCAGCTATCGGATTGACAGTGCTTGTGTACAAATACCCTTATTTTATTTAATAATGTACAAGATTAGATGCTGGCAATTTTTTATGCTACATTTTAAAAGTTGCCTTATTGTATTTTTAGTTGTTGCTAATTTTTATTAGGGCTACTTTAGAAATTAAATTTTATTATAGCTATTTGAATATATGTGTGTGAATGTGTGTGTATATGTTTAGTTCTGTCCTTATTTCAAACATCCACTGGGTAAGGGGGGCTGGGGCATATTTCTCAAATATGAGGGGAGAATGTTATAAAGAAGGAGGACATCAGCTAAAATGTACTGATATGAGAAAATAACAGAGAGACATTCTTGCCAAACTCAAATGTTTAAAGTACCTATGCAGATACTTTTAAAATGTGATTTATTTGGCATTTTATCATCTCCCTAGTTTTATGTTGGTGTGCTAATATTTATTTGTTCAAAATAATGACATAATTCATGGCAGTGAAAATTCTTAAATTTGAAAAGCTTTATAAACGTGGTATTTATTTACTCCCAACTTTGATACTTTTTAAGACTCAGCTTTTTTGATGTGAGCTAATTCACATGTATGTTTCCAGCTGAAAACCATGAAGAGTAAAACTTGGAAGTATTTGGAGTCAGAAAATCAAAGAAAAACAAAAGGAGGAAAAAATGATAATACAAACACGGTTTGTATTATTTATACAGAGAACTT
Organism: Cuniculus paca; assembly: GCA_004365215.1. Taxonomy (NCBI): domain Eukaryota; kingdom Metazoa; phylum Chordata; class Mammalia; order Rodentia; family Cuniculidae; genus Cuniculus; species Cuniculus paca. The sequence continues at coordinate 776 of RJWT010001335.1, read as the reverse complement.
ACAATAGCTAGGTACTTTTTTAATATGAATAATAAAAATATCCTGTCATGATGAAAATCACTTAATTATATATAGATTACACCTCCATTATGTGTTGAGCAGTCTATTAAGGGTTGTTTTGTCACCTTAAGAAAGGAATTGTTCCAAGTATTATTAAAAAGTTGTAAGAAAAGCACTGTTATTGATCTTCAGAATTCTTGGGAGTTTTAGAGTTTAACAAGGACCTAGGGCTTCGCTGATTCCGACCCCTTCATTTTGGTCAGGTACCGGACCCCTCAAGGAAACGAGGACCCCCTGCCTTGCTGGTGGTGACATGGCCCCGTGAGGCCCTGAGCAGGGTCTGCCTAGATGGCTCCGGGTAACTGTGCACCCAGAAGACCCAGAGGAATCTTTCACTTCCCTGTGCTTGCGTCCATCACGTCGAGTCTCACTTCACCACGGTCCTGCCAGCCAAGCTGGACCAGGTTCAGCAGGCGCTGCGTGCTTTCGCCAGGCATCCACTCTGGAAGTCCGACCAAGCTGCTGACGTGGCTCAGTCGCAGACTGAAGCGCCGCCAGTGCCTCTCTGGTGCCAGGATGAGCAGAACTCCAGGCCAGCCGCTTGCAGAACTTTGGGGTCACTTAATCCCGCAGGGCTTTCCACGCCTGACATCTTTGGCTCCCACTCACAGTGCACACTGCTATCATCGTCTACACCTGCACGTCCTCATCCTCGCGCTGCCGTTTCCTCTCCCATGACTCATCTGCCCATCCCATCTCATTTTCCTGCCCGTCTC